>JAQFZC010000103.1:0-85071 GCA_034695205.1 Dicyrtoma fusca | reverse complement strand
GTGTCAACCTAACTTTTTAGCCACTGAATAGCTTCAATTAAATGACACATACTTTTAAGTCGCTTAAAAGTGTCAAAGTTCTTGTTTTTAGCCTGCTTATTTCAACTACATTCAGAGTAGTAAAACGGTTAGTTTGAATATTACGCGGGTCTCTATTAATGCGCGGGTCTCTAATTGTACGCGGAGGTCCAAGGGGCTGAATGGAATAGTGCGCGGGCGTTCTATTAGAGGATTTACGGTAATTCAAATTGCTGTAACTCACGCAAGAGAATTTGATTGTGATTGTGAGTATGAATGCTGATGTTGTTGATATTGTTGATGTTGGGAGTGCACGTGGCGGTCGGAAAAAATACAAGAGGACGACTGCAGGGAACGCAATCCCGTCTCTGAAATAATGTGGCCAGACAGACACAAAAAGTGTGTTTTGTGAAACAGAAGCGAATAAAGATAGTGGCTCTTCCTCTGTGGAAATTCGGACAAATTCTGAAGAAAATAAAAGGAAAGAGAAAAGCGTAAAATCTACTCATACACGGCAATCTGTTTGTTTGTGCAAATCTTCTCTTTTCTCTTTTTTATTTCAAATTCCAAGAATAAGCATCTTGGGTCCTAGTTAGTGCTCCTGGGCTCCAGCTCCTTCGTCTACCCGTACATTATTATGAGTGGCTGCGCTCAAAACACGATCGTAATCGAGACAGTGTCTGTGCAGACCCTGCTGTGTGTATCTTCATACATTTCCTCACAGTGCAGAGTCAGTAGGGAGCCTTGCAAATATGATTACGTGCGATTTAGGATTGGGCTAGGATTTTTAAAACAAGGACAGATTATAAATTTTTAATTGTGTAAAACGCTGTTGGACAGTCACAAAGTTTAAAAAACATTGAATTTACGTTTTACAAAAGCATGAAAACAAGAAATAGCGTTTGGCGTTTCGAAAAGGTTATGCTACGAAAATAATGTTTTAAATGTCAAAAAATGTAAAATAAGAAAATAACTTTTTTCAAAAGTTCTAAACACACAAAATCGATGTCTTAAAAAGTTGCAAACTGGAACTTTACTTTTTTAATGCAAATAACGGCTTCAAAAACTGCAAGAGTGTATGTATATCACGAAAATAAACTTTTTAAAAAATACATAATACAGTATCAGTATACAATGAGAATTTTGGAAAACTGTCAAAAGAAGGAACTGTCATTTTTCAAAAAGTGTAGACACATTAAATCAGTGTTTTCAGAGAGCTTAGCGAAAATAAAGTCTAAAAAATTCAGAATAAGAAACTAACATTCACAAGAGATTATGGTTGGATTTTAAAAATCAAAGCAGGGACTGCTATTCACATACCCATGTCTCAAACTTACGTTCTCAAAGACGTAATATCTGTGTGGCCCCTGCATAGGAGTCTACCGAGGAATGTGGGGCAAGTATAGTGTAATGTGAAATGTAAGGGAGGACTGAGTGAGCGTAGTGAGGGTGACGGTGGAGAAGAGAGGAAGATTGGCAAAAGTAGTGTTTGGTGGAGAATTCAAATTTTCCTGACACGACTGGATTGAGGGATGCAATGAGCTGAACGACGGAGAAAGAAAGACACTGCAATTTCCCTGGCACGCAGTCAACATCCAAATCAGAGCCGCCGAGAGGAAAGATCCCATCAAGCCGCATCTCCGGCACACCAACCACGGCTTCAACGGGACAGTCTGCATCCTTCTCATCTCTCTGGGTTATCCGCGATCTTCTGCACTCCCAGCACAAATGTCCGCAAATATTCCAGTCCCCACACTTTCCTCCAAGTCCCCCGATCTCCGAACATAGACGCCAACACGGAGGCAACAGATCAACATTTACACTCACCAGTCAAAATATCCTATTTGCACTCTCACAAAATCGGAACACTTATCAGAATTTTTATGTTTTACAAACCGCGCAAAATCTACTATCTACGTGCTCCTGGAAAGGTGCAAAATGCACTATTTATACGTTTTTCAACGGCGATGCGTTGTTTATTCAAATGATTTTAGAATGACGAAAGCAAAGTTGAAACTCTTTGAAAAGACACAAAATGCGCTGTCAGCAAGTTTTCAAAAAGATGCAAAATGCATTTTAAAATTATCTATTTGCAGGTTTCAGAAAAAGTGTAAAACATGTTATCTACACATTTAGAAAACATTTATAACATTTTCGAAGCGTGTTGTAGATAGCGTATTATGCGCCTTAAATGGGCTATAAAAATGTTTTTGAATAGGTGCGAAATGTCTATTGGGATATTGTTAAATAGGTGCACAATATGCTACAAGCTTCCAAGAGATGCAAAACACCACAATAACGATGTTATAAGTTGATACATATTTCCAGTATTCACATGCTTTGTCCCTTCAGTGACGAGAATCTGAATGCCATATGTTTTGGTTACCAATACTGATCTGTGCACCAGGCAGAGTCTCCATGAAAAATACTGCAAATGCCAAGGTACGCTCCGCTTTGAGCACAGCATAGAAGGACATGCATGCCTTCGATTTGTGAGCTCTGGTTTGAGCTGTAAGATAGACTGCAAGTTGGGACTGAAAGATTCTCGAGATACGTTTGAGGTGCAAGAATGGAAAAGATTATGAATGGAAAAGATATATGAATAATAATGCCTCCTGCCTCTCCTATGATCTGCTCTGATGGCAGCAGAATGATGCAGAATGGGTCAGGGCGTACACTCTCCCACTTCCAACAGACACGCTCGCCAGATACACAACTAGGCTCTAATCCCACCATTATTCCGCCTTCCCTCCCATATCTGTACAGTGTGTAAAAATGGAGAGGGATTCCAAGAAATATCGGCCCTACAAGTCCATGACACTCTCCGAGAACATACGCATGTGATGGGACGATAGGCGCAGCGATAAGTGAGTCCGTATAAAAGGAAGCCACACATGCATAAGAAATCGGGAAGGAAAAGGCTGGAGAAGGCAATAACTTTGATCTCTATTGGAATCGGAAGTTCATCAATCATTTTCTTGAGGTCCTCGACAAGCTCAATCCCAATTCATACACATTTTCCCCCGCACTCCCGATGCACGGAGCCACGAAAAGATATTTAAATTTCTTATTCTTATGGAGGATGTGAACATCAGTCTGCGTTACTCTTCGTCTCCGCAATATGCACCCACGTCCCCTTATAGCTGGATCATTTCTTTAGGACCCTCCCAAATATCACGTCCCTTCACGGTCATTTCCACGTGGAATTAGCTTTCAAAAAGGCAACACTAGTAGCAATGTTTTGCAAAAGTGTAAATTCAATGAGAAGGAAAACAAGATTCAAACACAATATTGACGTGTCCAGAACAATGCAATTCAAGATAGAACTTTCCGAAAGAGTGCAAAGCATGATATTTCCGTATTTCTAAAGCCGCTTGCAGCTTGTGTGACGTCATAACTGAAAGGCCCCTGGGTCTGAGGATGTAGGAGTATGCATACCAGACACGTGTATGTTTTCCCTTTGAAGGAACTGCTCAACTAAACCGCGGCAGTGGCAGAGCAGGAATTGCGAGTGCCGGAGCGCCTAAAGATTTGAGTCATTGCAATATCATGTAATATCATTTGAGTCGTTGAGTGTCTGCGTGTATCTACACGAAATAAAATCGTTTCATCAATTCTTCTCTGCACTTTTATGTGTCGTTCAAGCTCCTAATACAAATGGAGACAGATTCGTCTAGCCTACCAATATCTCTGCACATAGAAATCCATCCAAGAGACAAGCTAAGAATGTCGAATAAAAAATCTCAAATCTTTTATGTGCAGATATGCTACTCTCTTCAATGTATTTCATTTTCATTTTCAGCCTTGGCGTACCAAATGGTTTCACTGACGAACGTAATATTGACGGCGCTATTTTCTTTTTAAACAGCAAGGCTTACAGGTACTTGCTTTACATCGCAAATTACAATTTGCACTGTCAAGAAAATAATATTTTGATTTTTTTTCATTTCTCGTAATAATGAAAGAGTTATTAAAGTATTACTAAACTGTAATATGAATAAGCTGTAATATTCGTAGGAGCCTTTTATGTAGTTATTTTTTATGGAAATCTTGATCCATCGTTGTACCATTATTCTGTTCTAGACAAAAATATTTCCCTGTTATTTGTATACGTGGCGTATAACCGGCATAGAGTGCTACCCTTTGCCCACGCAGTACGTACAACTGTACAGTGAAAGCGATTCATATTTGCATGAAATTGAACCCTATCGATTTACCATCATAAACGAAAACGATGAGTAATCTACTGTACTACCTTTCCTGCTATTTCTAACGTTCTAATCTCAATGTTTATATTGCGCCTGTAACTGCAAAGTGTTCCCAGTCAATAAGTGTGTGTGGATTTCGGCAATTATACATTTCAAATACGAGCGGACTTCGGTTATATTTTTTATATAAATTGAAAAAATAAGTTAATAATTTTCATGTTTTTAACAGGCACACAATCCACAACTTGCGCGAGTTTGAAACGACCCAAAATGAAGAATTCACAAGATTTTGAACAGGTGGAAAATGTACTATTTACCCTTTTCAGTTTCAAAATCTCCTAAGTATACGCTTTCAAAAAGGTGATAAAAACATGCATAAAAATGGTAAACATGCATATTTTTGAACAGGCGCAAAGTCTGCTTTCTGAACATACTGGGAAACGTACCAAGTGCACTATTTACACGTTTTTGAAAAACTTAATTTGCGTATGTATAGAATGCACTCGAGTATGTGTGGACTTGGACCACTTTGCAGTTGCAGTGGTGATATGTGGGCTGTCTGTACGTCGTATGGTGGAGGGCAAAAGTTGATTTGGGAATAAAGTTATCTTGTTCCTCTGCTCCCATGTCTCTGGTCTCCCTCTTCTTCGACAGACAAGTCGATTCCACGAGCGCTGCCTTTCCCTTTGGCCGCCTTGCAATTCAAATGGAAATGCACGGGAAGACTAAACCGAGAACCACACGCACCCCGATCCCTAATATGTTAGACGCAGCATTGATATTCTTCTTGAACTTTAAGGATGATAATCCTCTCACAAGAGCCCACCATTATTATTACCTTCGCAGGCTTTTCTAATTCTCTCTGGAACAAAATACAGATTAAATTGGATCTCGTATAACAACATTATTTGGGATATGATGACGGGAAAGAAAAATAACCGGATATCGTCTCCTTCTCCCTCTTTCTATCCTTCCACCTGAGATTACTTCCTACGTACACCCCAAGACGCAAAATGCCCCTTCTCCAAATACCATACACAACCAACTATGGCGGTAGTAACGGGTCTATCTTCACTTTCAGCTAAATCGACACATCCTTTCCTATAGCAGTCGAATTCACAAGCGACAGTCTTAAAAACGTGCTTTGCACTACTATAAACAGGGGGGGGGGGGGGGGTGCACCAAAGCTCGTAATGTTGAAGTTTAGAATTGTTTAAAAAGCTTCATAATGCAGCTTTCTGTAAACAAAATCGAAATGCCTTTTTTCAAAATCAAGTAAATAGTACATGTTGGAGTTTTTAAAAAGTATCCATTTGCGATCATACGCAACGTCTTAAAACCGTCTTAATATGGAATTTAGAACGGTTTCGAAAACACGTGAGAACATATTTTAATCATTTGATAATTTTTAAAAACCGTTTTTTGTTTTCCTCCAAAATCATGTGGTGCCAAAATGTGCTTAGGTCACTTTGCCCTGAGCAAATTGGAGAGCAGTGATTTTGCCTCTTCCTCGAGTCCTCCACAAAGGTATGTACGCAAAGGGAAACTCTGAAAGTATGGAGTATGGAATGAATTCAATAAAGAAACCAAAGATGATCTGATTGAACTTAGGATGCTATAGGCAGCCAGCAGGAGTAGTAGTATTAGTGTTCGTACTAGGATTCTAGTATTCGAGGATTGGGGAAAAATCAAAGGTCTTGAGTCTTGACTTGGTTTTGCTTTTGGTTGTTGGGTGGCTGAGGACGGAGACGGGAATAATAATGCAGTTCGGGTGATGCGAGGGAAAGTAAGGCAGCAGAGAGGAAAGTGAAGAGCAAGTTTCAAAGTCCTAGAAATCCCAGAGAAGAGTAGAAAGTCAAAAAAGAGTTGGAGATGAGTTTTCCCGTCCCGACTTTTGTCCTTCTTTCCCTCCAAGTCTTTGTTTTTTCTAGAAATCTTCAAAGGAAAATAATGGGAAACTTGAAAGATCCTTTTTGTCATAGTCATAACTACACCGGAGCAGCCTGGGATAAAAGATGAGTGAGGCTATACACCTTCGCCCAAAGGTAGGCTATATTTATAATGTCAATGTGATCTGACTTTGTCAATTCTGACTTCGTCTCTTTGTCTCGTTGATAGGGGCGGGTATAGCGAAGGGTCTGCGTATAAGGCCAATGAAGATCAACTTCCGACCCACACATTCTCCTTACGTGCACCTCGGCTCCTTGCAAACACAAGGCTTAGAGACCTCCTTTGAACACGAGTACAGCTCCAAGCATGCACCTGCTAGTCAGTTTTTCGTTTTTTAAAAAGTCCACTATCCGATGTTGCACTTTTTCAAATAGCTAAAATCACATTTGCCTTTTTCGAACCTGTAAAGTCATTGTTTGACAATTTATGCCAAACGTTATTGAATTGTTTAAAAAAGTGTAGTATCATGTTTTAAGAATTTTTAAAATGCTAAAATCACGTTTTTCTTAATATGGAAATTCATACTTTGAACCTTTTTAAACTCATTTGGTCCCAAATTGTGTGAAGTCATTTTTGCATTTGCCCTATAAAACTAACTTTTGCTTTTCTGTGGAATCATTACCCACTTGCATACATTTTCCGGTACAAACTATGAGAACTGCTAAAACATGCTTAACTTATAGGATAGATGACGTAATCCGTGTAAAAAGACTTCTAGGCTTTTATGAAATACGGAGCATTTATACGCGATTTTTGGTTTTCACAGAGGAGAGCTACCTGTACCGTATTCCGCCTTGGCTGAGCTACTACACGAATACAAACGTACATGCATGGCCACTCGCAAACTGAGTTGCATTACTGTGTAGTGTTGCAGAATACGTACGTGTACGTAGCAGCCCCAAAACTTTTCCGCGTTAAAATTTATAAGTCCCGTAAATCTTTAATTGGTCTCCCCCATTGCATGTAAATTTCCAATGAATTTAGATTTCTCGGAAAGTAAATAGCTACCAGCCATTCCCACGTAGTGCAGGCAGACGCCCTCGAATTAGTATTCGGCAATACTTGTCTTGGTTGCACGGAGTGAAATTGCAATGGAGTTCTCACTAAAATCTAGATCAAGACCAACTCTGCATCTGAGACCGACTGCAAAAAATGGAATGCAAAAAAGATGTGATGCAGAATTGCTATGCACACTACAATTCCCGTCAACCATTGCATTGCATTCGCTTGCATCACACTACATTTCATGATTTGGATATCCAGGCTTTGAATTGAGGCCTGGACCCCCTCATGCACTTCGGCAATGCATTTAACAAGTGTGTGTGCATAGTGATTGTTGCTTTGGTTATGACTCAGGCACCCGATTGTGTCAGCATCTTTGCAATAAGAAATAAAATGTGAAATCTCTGCACTGGGAAAATCCTATAATTCCAGATTGTGTTTTGTTCCGTCTTACGTATTATAGGCATTGACAGCCGAGCCAACCTCGATTTCATTTTCATTTTCATAGAAAAGAGAAGAGAGAGAGAAAAAAAGATTGGAATGGAAAAATGGTGAATGTTGTGAGAAAATATTTGTGAGGTGGCAGAGAATCAGCTGAATCAGAGGCAGAGTCGAGTCACCAGAGAGTCTGCATTTTTACAAGTATAAATGTGTGCACAAGATATACCTCTGAGTCTCATCTATCTGTATGTCTACAGAGCCTGGCACATATTACGCCATACGAACGCACTAGATGAACGCCAAAGTTGGAACGATTCGCCACCAAACAGTTGTTCCATTTAAAAGTGTTGAAAAATATAAAACAAGGAATTAGAGATTTAAAGAGTCGCGTGAGATTTTACAATAAACGGATTTCCAGGTCTTCATTTGTTTGTCATGATATTTACACATTGTTCAACAGCAAACTCATACGATGTTAGTACTGTCAAAACATACAATTAAAGTATAACATTTTTTATAGTGTTTAATAATATATTGGCCTTTTTTAGAAGGGCAAAACAATATATTTGATTTACTTAGAAAGTCCATAATTAGACATTTATGTGTGCACCAAGTGTACAACTTGGAATTTTAATACAAACAATTTGCCCTATTTTCAAAAACGAAAGCAAGATTAAGCGTTTTAAAGGGTGCAAAATAGGATGTTTTGTATCTTCTGTGGCAATGCAAAATGGGATATTTATTCGCTTTTAAAAAGTGCCAAACCGTAATGCTGATTTTCTTAAAAAGTGTAAAGCATAAACTTGACCATTTTTAAAGTAGGAAGGGTCACAAGCCCCGAACAATGATTTCGATGGACGTAATAAGTGAAAGGTCCCTTGCCCACATCTCTATCCAGAGTTGAAAATGTTGGAGAAACGTGTAAAAATAAGAAGTGGGATGGAAGGAGAAAGGAAAGAGTCTTTGCTTGGCTTCGGATTGAAGAATCTTGTTCGCGTATCTTTTGGGACGGAAGCATACAGTGGCTGATGAAGTCGGGACTTTCCCGGGTTCCCCAGTGATTTTCTCCCGTAAAGACTTTCCAACTTTGTGTATCTACTGCGAGTGTGAGTGGGAAAGATGTTGACTGCAGCTCCTACTCGCCACTGCATATGTCGACTGGAGACGTGAAGATGTGAAAAAAAAGGGCGAAGTGAGGGAAGAAAAATCTTGCAATCCCAATGCAAGGGGAAAAGAGCTGAGAGAGAAAAGAAAAGAAAGGAGAAGCCTTCTCAATGTCTCCCTGGTCCTCTATCTCCTTTCACCCATTTACTTTTCCCTTTCCACACTTTCCCACCCAAAAGCAAAGAATTTGACTGGAAGCAGTAGAAGTTAAAGATTGATTTAAGCCTGTCGGGTTTGCCCAAGCGAATCCTTCCACAGACACGCACACACAGCACAGCGTCCAGCTCATCCTTTCTTTTACAAATATTCAGTTTGTCTTTTGAATCTCGTCCACTATCACATTCCCTTGCCTCCGTAATTTCCCATTTTTTATATCATTCATGCATCCACACTTTCAGGGAAATAAATCAGGTACGGCGCAATCAAGCCCAAGAATTATCCAAGGTACCGTTCCTCACCCAACTAGGGCGTCAATCGCAAAGCTTTCCTCTAGAGGCATCGTAAATATGGCGTCGAAAAATTTGGGGTCAAGCGAGTCATTTCCAAAGAAATCACTTTTGCATGCTTCAAAAACGGCACACGTTTCATTAATATTTTGACAGAATACTGATAAGACATGATAAAAAACATAAAAAGCATTTTCAAAACAGTCAAGCACAAAACCATCCTTTCCAAAAAAGGTACAAAATTGATTCTACATGTTAATAAAAAGGTAAAACGTATTAGTAACTATTTTAAAAGTTGCAAATGATTATAGTTACGCTTTTTCGAGGATGGCAAAATTCTGTATTAGTTTTTCTAAAAGCTGTAAAAACTGGCCCACAGACATGTTCAAGATACCATTTGTATGACAGTATCACATTAGCAAGGCCCCTCATGTCATGTCTACGCTCTTGCAAGGTGGAATGAATTGAAAAATCACTGCCAATAAATGTCAAACTATTCAAATAGCCATACTTTTTAGATTTTTATGTACCCAGCCTAATCCGTATGGAAATATTTCCAATGGTAAAGTACAATACGTAATACCTTGTGCATGATTGTATAATCGATTGAATGCATATGCAGTTATAGGCTAATTGTAAAAGCCCGAGATATTTCGTATCGACTTACGTGGAATGAAGGTCCCAGTTGGAGAGATAAATCCGGAGCGTGCAGTAAGTTAAAAATGACGAGTGTAGTAAGGAATCACTGAGCACTGCCGTAATATATTGTGTCAGCCCTTATCTCAATGGTCATAAATGTATCACTTACGTCAAGACAAAAAAAGAAGCTCTATAGACGCCTTCCAAATTTCAGATAGACTCGCGGCCACTATAACTTTTGCTATACTAGAGCGGTCGATCCTGCTACACTGCCACTCTCCTCAATCTGATAGTTGACGTATGCTCAAAGGATAGTTTCTCTCACAATCAGATTAAAGGTCATGAAGCACAGATAATTGGGGCTACAGAGTAAAATCCGAATTCATAAGCCTATAGCACCGGGAAGTACTTTCGTATGAGAAGTTGCTAAGTAAAGAATAATGTACTACTTCTTGTTCCGTTCCTTCGGCGTGCGAAAGTTTATTGACGGGTCTCAAGTTAACGCGGATGGATGTGGGCGAATGTCACAAGTGTGAAAATATTAGCCCCCCTCACACAAAAAAATCTCTAATAACTTTCTAGTTAAATGGTCCGGCTAAAGAGAGAAAGAATATAAAAAAAACTTATAGCGCCGTAACTGCAGCTGTAACTGTGAGCCTAAGAAGTGTAGCAAAGTAATCTAACTTTGATAGCAGAGTCTAAACGAAGGACCGACAATGTGTTACAATGATCTGCTGTGATTGCAATTTTTTCACGTCAAGTCTTCTGGTTGATTAAGCGAACATGGGTGTCTATATAGTCGATGGACAGACTCAAGGTTTTTCCTTTTTTATTTTTCTTCGTCTATCTATATGGGATTTATTACAAGAATCCAGCTGACTGCACCAACTTTAGTAGCTTTCAGTGATCAGTTTATTGTTTTGCTGTATAGTTTTACAATTAAGGATTGCTTCGTCAATCTTCAATAATATTTTTAATTGAATGGCCAAAAAACACTTGTTTTTAATGAAATTGCTGGGGCTATTATGAGCTGTAATGTCTGTATCAGTGGTTTACTGTACTCGTAAATGTACTGAGTCTGTTGAAGAAGGTAGCTTTTATTTTTATTATTTATGAAAAATGTAAGGATTATGTACTGGTATAGCCTTCACTTGAGAGCTCTTTCAGTTGAGACAGATCTATGTCCTTTAACGTTTTATGATGCTTCAATTTCCGCACACGAAATTTGTGTTCACCGGTTAGTAGGCTATTTTGTGATGATAGCAATTCTCGTAGCCGTAGAAATGGTGATGGCTCAAAGAAGTTATGTAAATATTAAATATGGTGGCTTTACGCTTCCCTTTCCCTTTTGGATATGGGCAAATCAATTATGGATAATTCCGAGTTGGTTTACTTTTTATTTTACGTCATGGATTTTCAGAGGATGTATTTCCGAGTGAGAGCCAGGAAATGTGCATCCAAGTGGGGAGCTTTTAATGAATTGCGCACACAAACAAAATTTTCCTGAAGAACGCCAGTAATATCGACGGGATGAAAGTGTGTTGAAGTAAAGGGGAAATCCAGAGAGGAGACGAGTTCAAACAAACAGGAGCAACACAGAAATATCCGAATTTCGCTAATCCTCACAATGACCCGTATTTCGGTTGAGCTCCCTTCCTTTGGAATTCTGGATTTACTAAATGGTGATTGGTTTGAGGATTTATATCCGGAGAAGGGCGAGTCTGTAGGAAGGTACGTTGCTCATATATTTGATGTAGTGGAAGTATAGTGAATGGGTATATTTATAGACTTGGCTAGTACAGTAAATAATAACACAGGTGCAGGAAAAATGAATGGAAAAACTTTAGTCTCTTTTACGACGGACGTAAAGAAGTTTGAATTTAGCTGGCAGCCCCTTCCCAAGGACCCAGTAACCAGCAACCACCAGTAACGAAGCCGCACGGCAATAAAACAAAATTGGCAATACGAATTTTATTATGGGGGCCACCGTACTTAAGTACTTGGAGGAAAAAAAGTTATTGAAATTTTACAGTACAAATTAAAAAGGGGGATACGTATGTATAGCCAAGTGCAGGGAACTTCCACTTCTTAACTTTGAAATTTGAATGTCACTCAGTTATACGATTTCAACAATCGCAAAGCACAAGACCGTAGATGCTAACAGATATGTACGTATTTGATTCACAAAAGTCTGGAGCTGAATAAAGTTTTTAATACTTGGATTATTATTTCACTCTTTTCAACTTTGGCATCAAAGTTTTAAAATTCACCCGGGAAGAATAATATTTTTATATTGCTAATGGAACGTAATATCCAGTGTAATTGAACAACAGTAAAAGTTTAAAAGTTTCCTATCAAAGCACACACTGAAGTAAATAAAGTCAAAATTTTAATTAAAATTACACTTTCGATGTAATGTTGGTTTAAGGTTCAAGAGTATGTTCAGTAGTTGGCGAACGCACAAACAATAGTGATTGCAATTATAAACGAGTTTTAGTTCGCTTAAGTGAGCAAACACGTGGTGGTCGAATTGTTCAAGTTGTAGTAATTATTTTTTTTACTTGACGAAATTTTTGATTTAAATGCCAATATACGATTTTATTTTAAGTATCGTTTTGTATTGTAGATACACTGGTTTGTTTAATGCTTGTTCCTAATAATTTCTCACTGGTTTCAATTACGACAACTTATTCTCTTGTACACTTTGCTTAGGTAAGAAGGAGGTTTTCGTTGATGAAATGAATAATAAGTGCCTTGAGCCCAGACTCTGGCCCGGCAAAACAGTGAATCTGTATTGGGGAAAAATGAATATTCTGGTTTGTTTACTGAATAGCTGTTACGCTTGACTTGGAGACAGAACGAAGACACTATCCAATGCTTGTTCGGCTGAAGAATGGCTTTCGACAGAGACGTCTCTCTCAACTGAACGCACCGACTGCTGCTCGGCAACTGAGTCAGTCGACATGTGTTTGCCTGCCGCGAGGAAGAAATCCAGGCCGAGCCAACCCTCAACCAGTCTGCGTCGCTCCATTGGCAGGCACGCGGCTCAGAGCCAATCTTCGCTCGCTCTCCGTCAATCGCGGGCTTTAAACTACACAACTCTCTGTCATCTCGATCTGCATCTTCACAATTATTTGTGCATTTAGCCTCCTTTTCACTTCCACCTCCAACAGCAGAAATGCACTTTGACTCTTTCTGCACTCTGGACTCGGAAAACATGGACCCATTTTTCATGTAAACTCAAGCATTTCTTATGTCATCTGTCATCCCACGTGATTAGCTTATCACAATTAGTCACTTTCATTCAAGACGGCTGAGTGGTCATGTGCAATCCTAATTGCTTCACAATTTTTTAACACCTTAGAGGATGTAATGCTGAAGACGTATTCCGCATCCCTATTGTATGAGTTGGTCAAGTTCAATGTCATTTCCTCGCTCAAGGGCAACTCTGTACCTTCAAGTTTTCCTCAATTGCTTACACTTTATTATAGCCAATGGAAATGTAGCTAATTGGATTGTTGACGGGTTAGTAAAGCGCAAAACGGAGTAGCTATTCAATATTAAAAATGTATAGTACAAAATGACCATTATTATTATTTATTTATTTTGAAATTGGTCAAATACAGATAAAAGCGTGTAAACAGCAGATTTTGTGCTTTTTTAAATAAATAAACTACCACATTGTAAAAAACGGTTGTTGGACTAAACTTGTTTTGCCAAAAACCGAGTTCTTAACAGGTGACCTTTGGCCTCCAAAATTCCACGATAAGTAGTCTCAAGTGCTAAGCTATAATATTACCAATTTTTTTAAAAAATGAACTTAACTTGTTTTGCCAAGAAGCTCTTTATTTGTTTTTAAATTGGTCCATTGTAAACGTTGTTTCGCTGTTTACAATTCATTCGGTTTTTTTGTCCCAATATTCAATGAATGCCAATTACATAGAGCGAGCACCATAGATTAATAGTTTATCAAATTACGGCAGTCGGCCCAGAAATATTGGAAATGTTTTTCTTAGCTGATAGTAAGTGTTAAAAAAGTTGTCAATAAATATTGTGTTCAGCAATTGGAGTTGTACGGAAACACTACACACTGCATCTGGCGGGTGTCATGAGCTCTACTGTTATTACCTGTGGACTGCAAGAGCTTTACGGAAGGTCAATTCAAATGATTTTAGTTTAAAAAGGATGAATATTTAGGCAGGCACGTGTAAAAAAGGGCTTGAAAGCTTCTTTGCCAATGAAGTGAGTGCATAAAGCGGAATGTATTGGGCACAATCTTCCAGCAATGGGATGTACATTCGTGTACAGTTGTGCCGGGAAGCAAAGCCACTCTTGAGATGATTCAGTCCTGAGACATCCCGACTTTTCATGCAGAAGCGGAACGGCGGGAGAGCAGCCGAGGATCTGTGTTGGGCATAAATGCATGCACCTCCTGTTTCCCGTAGGTAGTCGGTAATGAGAGGAGATGAGTGCCAAGAGACGCATCAAGCAATACTACTCAAATTTTATGAAGGGTCTAAATTTGAGGGAAAGTCTTCCCCGTCTGATATTTCATTTTGTCATGGACGTAGTGAAGCGACTGCCACTGCAATAGCGATGAGATATCGCCCAATTATCCACTCTAATGGCTTGAATCTAATTAAAATGGAAATCAAGAAAAATTGGGACTTTATGAGAGCGTTAAATTGCCTCAGTGCTCTCACTGCTCACGACTTCTCGCGCCCAGGCCTCCAAACGCCTACAACACAGGCAACAGCACTACGCGTACTCTGCTAGGCACTCCTTCACAATCAGACAAAAACCAGAACCAGTAGCTTCGTATCACTTTTTCAGTTTAGACACACTGTGGACCCCTGCAAATATCACCGCGTAGATTTCGGGTTTCACAAAAGTCAAAAACATGACAATAGCCTTTCAAAAAGTACAAAAACGTACTATGGCCATTTAAAAACAAATTTACTCTAAAATTCACAAAAGAACCACATGTTACATTTGAGCATGTCTAAGAAAATTAAAACCTAAATTCAGATTTCAAGAACAGCAAATTGTAACGTCTCGCCATTTTAAAAAAAAAAGTTTTTTCTACGGCATTATACTTGAAAGCCCCCTTCAGTGCGTTTCTGCGAGTATATAGCATAGGCAGTATCTTTGGTTTGGCTGAAAAATGAAGGGAAGGTAAAGCGTGAAGACGGACATCAGAGCCACTTCCCTGCTCTCACTCTCCAGCCTGTGCATCCTTGAAGTTGGTTTGACTTGGCTTTGGATTATTGTCTTTGGGAGGAGTAGTTGAGTCGGAGGGCCAGAGCCAAAAGGATCAGCCAGTTCAGACGCAGATTACGTTCGTATAATCCAACACAAAAGACCAAGTGTATAAAAGGCATCACGAGTAACTTGTTACGCAATATACACTATATGAGTGCTAAGGAGCCTTCAATTATTACCTTTCCAAAGCACGCAAATAGTACATTTTACACTCTCGAGTTGCATATTTGCAACTCAAAAGCGTCTCTCAACTGTTGATGATTTAAAAAAAAGAGGTAAATGGGTCGCCGTTTTAGTTTTTTGAAGTATGTTTTGCTTATTTTTAAACGATAAAGCACTTTTTTAGTTTTTGAAAACGCAAATGCTTACATTTCCCTTCCCATTGGCGGATAAATCTGGCGTGGTATTTGCAAGGCCCTTAACTACACTTACCAATAATACCAACATACTAGAAACCAGATTTACATATTGGATGTACTTTTGTGTGTGCTGTACATGGTTGAGTAGGAAACGAATAGCCAGAGTAGAGATGCAAAGTGTGGATTGTTTCCCATTTGGATCTCCTACAGTGTCTGCCTAGTTGGCTAGGTTTCTTTCTGTGTGCTTCTTTCTAATGGCTGCATAAGCGCTCATTCCAGGGCCGTGCACGGAGGCTGAAAGAAGGGAAGGCGGACGGCGAAGGTTTTTATTTGCGAGAGAAGTCTCGAGGGGTGCATCCCGAGACACATTATCTGCTCCCCATATGTCCACACATGACTCGCCCCGAAAGCTTCGCTTCCCGTTTTATTTTATTTTATCACTTCTCGGCACATGATAAAAAATCCACGCAAATATTATTACAGTCCATGTAGAACAAACTGCTCTACTTTATACATAATAATGGAACCAAGAGACTATTTAATCCTACCAGCCAACAGAACCTCCGACAATGCACACTACAAACCCCCGTCGTCGGTGTAGAAGCATTCTGCACTAAAAGTTCATCCCCCGCCTTGAAGCATTCGCACACCGTCCCCAAAGTGTCATTTTATTCTACGTCCCAAAAATCAGCTTTTTACCAACACGTTTAATTATAACAACTGAAAAACCACTTTTGCTGTTTTGAACGTAGTAAAACTGGTATGTACAGTTTTCAAAACTAGATTTTATACTTCAAAAATACTAAAACGGATTTTGCACTTTTAAAAAGTACCTTTTTAAATGTACAAAAAGTCTGCCTTTATGTTAACCAGTAGATTGTTGGAGTGTCGTCGGAATGCTTCAGAGTGAAGAATGGGCTTAAATTGCTATCACACCCACGCTTTGTCGATCTACTTCACACTGCACCCAAAATATCTCGCCATCTAGCATCGCTGTCTCCCCCAAAAAATGAAAACGAAAAACGAAAGCCGTGTTGTTCCATGAAAGCATCCATGGTTTCAAGTCAGTGTGGGATTCAAAGTCAAAGAGACTCGTGACCGTACAATTCTTTTTACACAAAAAGAATGCCAAAGCTAAGTGATCTGCGTCATCCCGAACACACTTTTGGGCCCACTGCACACATTTATTTTACCATCAACACGAAATTGGGATACAGAGCATCGCATTTACATTTTCATCCGCGGCTTGACTTACTCGTCACTTGTCTGAGGCTTCCTTAGGTTGGCCCTGGACTTGAACTGAATCTCTTGAAAGCGGACAAGTGGGCAACTGGGCAACTGGACATTTGTGAAAGCGCCCTCACTTTCCCCCTTTTTCTTAGAATAGCTTGTAAGTTGCCTGCAGACATCTGAATGCTCAAGACACAAGTACTGCTATCTGTATCTTCACAAGACCGATTTTGAGGCTCATTGAGAACTGTTTCCTATTAAGGACAAAGTGCCTACTAGTAAAATTGCACACGTCAATGTAAAGTACATACCACTGGTACATTCGTACGTCGCAGACTCGACTGACCTTTTGCATGGTCTGGGTCATAAAATTCACCGCGGTCCCAATAAAAGACCCTCTAAAATTTGGCAAGGAATTCAAATCCATCTGGTTGGTTGGTTCAATGGTCTATGGTGGAGCATAGTCAACTCCACACGCAGAATAAAATTACATTCGCATTGAGAACACAGATAAATATTCAAGAGTATATGCAAGGTGAATGCCATGAACAAGTATGCCTCGCACAGCCACAACGATAAGGAGCTTTACAACTATGGCGTCACAGGATTTTGGTTTCAAAACGACTTTGAACAAACCAAAAATCTTAACAGTGTTTTTAAAAATTGTGAGAAACACAATATTATCCTTTTGAAAGATGCGAAAACTTAATTTTTTTGAAACACTGTAAAATGTAATATTGTCCTTACATTTCGGAAAAGTCGTTTCTATGGCGTCATACTTAAAAGGCCCCTAGCTTGAGCCACCAGTAAGGAAGGGCATCCTGGTTTGTAGTTGTGGAGAGAGATATGATGACTTGCTGGATTTCCAGTTATTGGCAAGCTCTTCATATGACGTTGGACGGGATGACATGGCGTGGCAGAGGATTCCCTGATTCCTGTTCGAAAAGCCAAATACGTCCAGACTCCTCGTGATATTTATAGGAAGTTGGGAGAGTGTGGGAAGTGGAAGGCTGGCTACCTTTTGTCATGGAAATTCAATTGATCTTCAATAATTTCCATTGGCGCTTGTTCAAAAAGTCTACAAATTCTCCTCGCTCCGTTAAGCATCCGGATTGCAAGGGTTAATTCATGGTCTTTCGCGGAGCGATTTATTGCTTTCCGTACTGACTTCCAACTGCTAGCACATCACCATTACGTGTTACTGTAGAGTCGAAACATTACCGCAATCAGTACTTCGCTGCAACAAGCACAAACAATAGTCCGGCAAACAAATTGTTGAAAAAGTATGCAGGAAACCAAAATAGAAGATACCGGCCGAATCAACCCAAAGTTACATACGTACAGTCACATTTTAGACTACATTGCTTCTAAAGCGACAACAAATAGTTAATAAAGTCTGCTGGTAAAACCCCCACAAAATTAAATGGCAAAAGACGCTGGAAGGTTTTACGACTCCGTAATGATTGTGTGATGAATGAGTTTGCCATATTGGCAGCACACGTCATAAAGTTTTTTCAATGAGTGAGCACAAGCTCCGAATTTACATGAGCTGCTTTAGTTCGGAGCTTTGCAAATGTGACGTCACACGATTTTGGTGAGTGAGTATCTTTGAGGCAAATCTAACGGTTTTATAAATTATTGCTCAACATGAAATTACGGTTTGAAAAGGTGCAAATTGGGATATTTACTCATTTTAAGAAGCGCTAAACACGAAAAGATATTTTGAAAAGGTGCAGATTAGAATTGACTCATTTCAAAAAGTCGTTTCTCGAACGTGGTTACGGAAAGGTCCCTACGACTTTCTGTCTCATCGTCAGTCAAAAGGAGCAAGGAAAGTTTTTTTGAAGTGATATGCGGGCGCGGGTGAAAGCGTAAACATTCTCCGTTCCTTCGCCGTCCTTCCTGATACCGATAAGTGATATAAAAAGGTTTGGAAAAACTCCCCTGCTGTATAGATACAGAGTATAGCAGAGCAAATCCCTCCTTGCATGTAAACTGTGCATATTATCACATGTACCCGGCCTCCTCCGTCTCCTCCCCTCGTCCTCCTCCTCCTCAACGTACGATTTATGAAGGATGTATACGTAAATAAAGTACGCAATGCAAATTCAAAAAAACTCGTAAAATTCTTATCTTCCTTCTACTCTGCCTTTCCCGCAGAATACAATATGGAGATGTGATCCTATGGCTGATACGTAATGCGTAATCCGTAAACCTGTATTGAGAGCTGAAAGAAGGGTGAGTGTGCATATTGACTGAACTTGCAGCACCAAGCACACAAGTGCATACGCGGTTTGCTTAGAAAGCAAGACGGCTGAGCATTTCGAATCCAATGCAGTCAAGTGCAGTGCATCACATTGTGGGCTAAGCTGCATCAACAACCTTCATTTGAAATTTGAAAATGAAGTGAAAGAGGGGAAAAACTTCCATCAAAGCTCCTTCCAATTGCATTGCAAATGTCCATGTATGCATTTCTTTTACTTCTTGAGACCCAGAGACAGAAGCTGAGGCTCGGGATGAGAAGGAGAAACAGAAAAGGTTCACGTATGAAGTTTGGGTCTTCGGTTTTGAATTCACGAAATTCGGACAGATGCACCGTGACTAGGATGTTGGTATCACCAGGTCATGACTTAGGAAGCAAAATTACGCTTTTGTGAATTATGTAGTACGTATGCCCTGCTTATGAAAAGGTCCAAGATATTATATGTACATGTTCTTTAAAAGTTTTAAAATTTTGTATTTGATGGTATTGAAACGATACAAAACATTCTGTTTCAAAAACTTGAAAGGAGCCCATATTTGAAAAGTTGTAGAATGTCCTATTCACATGCCTTTGACAAGGTGCAACATGTGTTATTTACAAAGTTTTTATTTTTCCAAAAGGAGTAAACTGTATTTCGTGTTTTTGGAAATGATTAAAATATCCGATCGCGTATGTTTGAAAAGACGCAAAATGTTCTATTTACATTGCCATGCTTTCCAAATGCGCAAAACCCCCATGTTTACAATTTATTTTAGTGTCTACTAGTGTACATGCGTATTGGCGTTACTTTTCTGTTAACGTTGTTTGGCTGCTGATACTGCACGTTGCTTCTTAAGCCAGGAAATCCCTGTTCTTGGGAGTGCTGGCATTTAGCATCTTTTCACTAACCCGTCCACCAATACCAAAATATACTGGCACACGAAACCACTTTTTCCACTACGTGCACAGCTCGAGCATTGAGGAGGCCGATGTTTGGCAGAAAGGTGGTTGAAATTGTGGGCTTTTGTGAGGAAGGAGAAGCAGGAACTGAGATGCAAAGATAATACGGTCTAAGAAAAGAGTTAAAGTCCTGGCCATGGCTCATCACACATTCCGTTTCCCCTGCTTTCCCTCATCTTCCTGCTCTTCCTGCTCTTCCTCCTCTTCCTGCTCCCTTCCCCCCTTTAGACCAATTCCATTTACTTTCCACGTCTCCCGCTTCCTTTTTGTCTTCCGAGGAAAAACCAAACCAAGGGAACTTCCGACCCTGTCTGTATTATATTTGCAACTTAAAAGTAAAAGCAAAAGCAATGATGGAAAACACTAACTTTTCCTTCTCGAGTAATGCATTTCCTCCCCGCCAATGGGTCCTCCTTATTTTTTCCAATACAAATATCAAACGGGCTAAACTTTCATTTTTTACACATTTGACTTCCTTCAAGCCAATTTCCAATGTAAATTATGGGAGTACTTTTTATATAAACCAAATGTTCAGTTGGGCAGACACAGACACACGCAAACCCGGCTATCTACAATTTTTAACTGGTCCATTATGTACATAGCAATTTGTGCCAACAATTTTGGATGAAATTAGCAAAAGAAACACATGGACAGAGTGAAGCTTATAGTCAAAGGCATCATTTTCAATTTCTATTTCTATTTCTGCCCAGGTAATGGCTCGAAACTTAAAATTCAAACTGTACATATATCGCATTGGACGAAGGATTGGTCGACCAAATGAAGAAAGTAATCGCTGCATGTGTTGTATGCATCAATTGGAAGCCTTATTCGTTTTTAAATTGAAGCCTTCTAGCTACCCTTTCCAAGCTTTGACTAAATTGACTTGTCGAGAAATTTTTTCTTCTTTCATTTTTTACCAGAATATCTGAGGTGAGTGGGACGATACTAACGGTACGTGAGCTGGGGAATAGAGATAGACTCACGTGCGTACATCTTTAGCTTAGGATTCTGTGGTCTGTCTATACCAATACTAATAGACATTGCGTTTGTTAATAATACGTCTTTGGCGTTCAACCCAACTCACCATTTTATTACTTTCTTTCATCCACACAGACATTTTCTGTTCACTAGAACCTCACTGTAAAATACACAGTCCGTATAAAGGCATTTGTATCCTACCATGTATACATTTATAAACTACCTGTCCCATTCTTTTATTCTTTCAACCTTTTCACCCTTTTTTGACCCTTTTTGAATTTGGTATGCATATAGTTTACAAGTTTCACCCGTTTTTAAAAAAAAGTTTTGCTTAAATTCACTAACGATAATATCAGCGTTAACACCAAGGAATGGTCTGTAAAGAAGCAAATGGAGGCACGTTATGATTTTGTATGGGTTTTTCCTCAGTTGGCTTCTTAACAAACGAAATGTACATTATTTTAAAGCCAGTTCCAAATTGTATTTGAATGAGCTCATTTACGCTTAAAGTGGCTGCGCCGAAGTTTGGTAAATAATCATTTTGTGCCCTTAAATAGAGAAAACTTGGAAGAAACTGAGGGGGGCTATAAGGAGCTTTCGACAGTGGAAGAAACCGTCTAGCAAGTTGCTGCTAGCGTATCAGAATATTTCTGTCAGTCTACATCATCCGAATCTGTAGCATCATCGCTGAGCAGTTAACCATGGCGTATCTTTACTGCACTAAATTGAGAAATGAGAGGGAGTGCGAGAGATGCGAAGGTTCTACGAAGGTACGGAGATAATAGAAGATGAGAACCTTAACCATGAGCAGCAGAGCCGAAGCGAAAGGAAAGCCAAGTCAATTTGAGCCTCATTAAACAAAAAAGACGGAGATATTGAAAACAGGTTTCGTCCGCATCCAGAGAATGGTGCGTGAGAGAGGAACGAGAGGGAAGATCCAAGACCAGCACACAATCAGGAGGCCTGAGAAGACGAAGCTAAGGATGAGTACGAAGGATTAAAAGATCAACTGCCACAATGTGCAGTGCAATGAAGGCATGTTCCACCGACAAACCTGTACGTGGCACACAGCGAAGGCAGATACACCGACAGCCAACAAAATGTTTACTATCTGTCTCCACTCGACTTTTATCTTCTCAAATGCCATTCGAATTGGCTTTTACGCTCCTACGGTTCGGTCAGCTCTTCACCTCTGCGTTGGACACCAGTGTCAACTTTAGGGATCCTTCGTCCATCCAAGTGATGCATGCATAATCCTGTCTACGTCCTCCGTTCCATTCCCACTTTACAGCTGCTATAAACTTACTCTCAGCAAACTAACCACTGGAGTTCTTTTAATAAAAATTCAAATTGTGAAAGAGTCTCCATTTCAATTCATTTGTTTAACGTGGGAATGTTGGCACCTTCAAAAACGCACTTACTCGTTCAAGTTGTTGACCATTCTGCTGTTTAACTGTTAAGAAACGGCTACAATCAGAAGTTAAACGGTTCACATGTATGTTGCCTTCCTTGATAACGTTGCTTTCCATTGGTATTTATTATTTCTACTACCAAAGGCAACTAGGTATCATGTTTTACATATCCACAATTATGTTCAATTTTGCAATAAAATGTTCACAATGCCTTTTTTGCACAAGCAAAAAGTGGTAACTGGAATTAGAAATAGTATCAATCCTTACACATTTTGAATGTCTACAAAAAAAATCCTATTATACTCTTTCACAGTAAAAGCTTTAAAAATCGGCCGGGCGCATTATGAACACATTGAATTTTTTTTCACAAATTGAATGTGCTCAGGGCTCATGTTCAGCAACATGTGTTTGGTAGAGTGTCCTTCGGTAATTGCATAATTTAATGGTCTTGCATTGCTCTGGGTATTTATACACATTTGTAATAGCTGCTCGTCAAAATTGACTGCAACTTGCATTTAGAACGCATTGAAGCCATTTTTGATGCAAACTAAATGTAGTTTTCGTGTATTTCAACATCAAAATGCAATCACTTTTGTTGCTAATTTTAGCCGATTTGGTGATAGGAACCCAAGTAGAAAGAGAAACTTAGCAAACAATGCACACTTTACAAAAATTCAAAATGTGCTGATGTTGCATTCGCGCAATTTGCTAAGACTAGCACAATAGACACTAAAACAATAGTACTTCAAACCGCATAATATAAATAACCAAACAATTTCTTGAAAACAATCCCAATCAAAGTATCTAATTGTAAATTGTAGTCTCAAGCGGGAGTTGAACTACGACAGTATTTGCTCTGAAAACCTTTAATTTAAGACAATTTACTTGCATGTTCTGATAATTACAAGTGTATTCTAAATAAATAGCGAAGGCTCAAAATTAATGGCATCACTAACATAGCGACTTGCTACTAACCAGCAGAGGCACCACTGAGAAATGCTTTGGGATCTTCTATTTGGGATCTTCTATTTGAGTCTGCACTCGTATGGCACTTGAGTGGAGGGAAGATGTGTGAGCTGAGCCGGAGAATGTGATGGAATGAAGCCTCAAGTAGTTTATGATGCAGATGTGTGTGTCTCTTAAAATGGGCTCTTGCCTCATTGGACCCTCCGGCCAAGTGCTGACTATAAAGACATTAGGGACACATTTCACCCCGGAGAGCATCACGTTTTCCGCATCTCATTATCTCTCCTTCCATTACCCACACTCAACATTTTACCAGCCAAACGGACACCAAACATCCCTGCACACCGCATCTCTGGCCTCCATTGCATCTCCACTCACCACACCAGTCACCATCGCTCTCCACCTATTCGGTCCTTAATTCATCTCCATTTCCACCAGTCATTCCAAGGAACCAGAGCCAAACCAAACAAACCCAAAGACGCAGCTAAGTAATCTGCCGTAGAAACACTAAGGGGTCTCGGAAACATGAAATCATAATATTCTTAAAATTGGGCTTAGAAAGCTCTTTTACAAGAGATCAAATCGCGATTTGATCATTCTGAAACGTTATAATTACCTAATTAACATTTTGTAAATTATAAAACATTGTTTTTAGCATTTACAAAATGGGCAAAACAATAGGCAAGAGCTTGTAAAATGTTCAAATTAGGATGATGTCATTTTGAAATGGTGTAAAGTACAATATTAAACTAGCGTTTTTCAATTGTTAATAAAGATTCTAACATTTTTAAAAAGGGTAACCAAAAATTAGCCTTTTCAAAAATTGTAAAAATTCGTTTAAGCATTTTGAAAGATTTAAAATAGTATTTACACATCTCAGAATAGCTTCTTCTATGACCTCATAATTGGAAAGCGTCTAATTAATATTATATTAATGCTTGATTCCCCAGCACGCACAAGGATGACGTACACCGTATTTAATGTCTTTTGCCCGTTTGCTTCGTCGCTGATGATACATTCGTCATCATCAGAACTTCCAAATTCCTTGTAAGTTGGCAATTTTCTAGAATTTATTGCATTCAAATTGAGAGTTAATTCCAAGATGGACTCGCAATCAAAGCAGAGCACTAATCCTTGTACGAACATGTTTTCCCCATGCAGAAGAATTAAAATTTTACCCTCCTTTGAGAATACAAGAGAGGAAATAGAAAAAAACGAGAAACCGAGTAAAACAAAGATGTGATCTTGTCATCTGTCTGTTGTGCAATACGTGCATACAAGGAGATACAGACGAGGATGCAGTAGAATGGAAGGACATGGAGATGGTGCGTTTCCAGCATCCGAATGTGATAGAACGGAGAATGTATGAATGCTGAGGATAATAAACTTATCTCCGTAGAACTCTGTTTGAATAAATATTAATCGTGTTTGGAATTGAGTATGAACACAACTTGTTTACTCACTCTTAAAATTTATGTCATATTCCAGCCATAATATTTACCCAAAATGTTCAGGTTTTGTTCTTGCAGCGCCGTTGTGGTATGCAGTGTGTGGAATAGCGGTGGGACTGGTACTCGTATTTATAGGGCGCACAGGTAGAATCCCACGTCCATCTCCACACACGCTACTACACTATACTACTACACTATACTACTACACTAAACTACTATACTATGCTTACTATACTATCCTATACACCAAGCAAACACGAATCTATTCATTTTTTATTCTTCCAGCTACAGGCTTTACCGCTCCTCCACATACACTCAAATCCCCACCAAAGAAACAATGCTTTGCATTGCCACGTCTCTGTATCTTCAACGTTGAGATATGCACAAGACTACTAAGGGGTTTCCAAATATGACGCCAGAGAAATCACTTCTTTAGTCCTTAGATACCAGGTTTTCAGTTTTTGACAAGTATTTTGCTTGTCTTGAAAAGGTGCATTTCATGTTTTTACAGTTTTGGAAACGTTTTAATCGTATATTTGACTATGCTGAAACCACCTCTCCATCCCATAAAGTACGACTTAATTTTTGAAATGCCCTTAATGCAAAGCAAGAGTATATGTACGCGACTGTAGGGAAGGAAAGACGAGAGAGCAGAATGGCAGAATACATGATGAACTTATGAAAGTGAGTGTGAAAGGACATGACATGCTAAGTAGCGAGTTGAATTTCAAAACCATTGTAAATTGTTCAACATTTGCTGTAAATCAGCCAGTGAAAATAATTCATCATCACGAGAAAAATTAATGGCAACTCAGCCTGGCTTGGACTGTACATTGGTGTGCGTAATACAAATATGGACTATTCACATCTCCGTAATTATTGCTATAGGTATATCGGGGCATACACTGCCAGACAAGTTAGCGTAGAACTGAACCCTTGAATTGTGTGAAGCTTGTAGGCACTCTGAGCGTGTATGTAGTTGTAAATTATGGTACGTGCTTACAGTTTACATTTCTTTGTTTGTTTCGACTTCTCCAAAGTCTGTAGTGACTGGAAAAAGTATTTGGACCCGGTCCATAGGATTTACGGTGAGTTTCCATTGGGCTTTCGCAAAGCATAGGACGGTATTTGTGGTATATCAGTACATGTACTTACATACGTACAAGCATGCTCAGAACCTTAGGGCAAAGCCTATCTACTACTGCTACTCTATCACTTCTATCACTCAATCTACAGGAACTCTGCGTCCTTTAAGAAGCAAAACGATCCATTTGACTAAACGCTAAGTGATTCATATCCATCAACTTTTAAACGCAAACTCGCAGAGTTTATGCTTCAACAGTTTTTGAACAATTTTTTGATGTTATGTGTTACCAATTTTTGAAAAACATTATTTTCATGCTTTCCCATATGAAAGAGGTTAATACTTATAATTTTTTGCCATTTGTTGAAACCCCCATTTCACATTTTAACCCTTTAAAAAAGTAGGAACCAAAGTTCTACTTTTTGGAAACGAAGAAAAGCGGTATTTGGACTTGCAATCTGTACATTTCTGCCAAATCAAAGTCGTTTGAAACGATATTTGCAATGCCCCTTATCGTCGCTGTTGTTACACTTTACCTCTTTCTTTATCTTTACGTTCTGTGAAAGCTTGTTTGATGCGCTGAAGGTATCCGTGTAAGATGTGAAGATAGAGCTGAGGAAAGAAAGTGCATATGCATTACCAACCGCGTACAAATATTTCAGTAAGCGTCAAACCTACCTACAACGGTATATTCGTGCCCCAATATGTTATAAGTATATAAGCGTGCAGCTGCAAGAAGACTGAAGATACATTACTTATTTTGCATTTTATTTTACAGGCCGAGCGACGAACACTTTCTTCTTTTTATTGACTCGAAATTTTTCCTCCGGTCACAATAAATCATTGAAAATCCACATCAAACTAAACTAATAAATACTCAAAAAGTCAGAAATAAATCTTGGACCAATGCTGCTCCTTTCCAGTCAGTTCTCTGCTCCACGACGCACAAATCTCCAAACCAAACCAAGAGCGCTCTCGCCAGGCGTGCTTCGTTGCCTGCAGTCTCGCCTCCCTGGAACTCGACTCTGGCTCATATGCTTGACCATCACAACTTACATCTTGATTTACACTCGAATCTTCTCCGTTGGTCTTCCTGTCAATTCGAATCCAACTTGTTTGCTCCCCAAACTTGAATTTGAATTCAAACTCGAATCTTTGTCAACGCATGCATTACAAGTTCATTTCCCAATCCCAAGCATGGCGCAAATATCACACACAGCCTTCGTAGACACGCAGTCTCCAAAGTATCTTCGCACAGCTGGCCGCATCACATTGACATTCTACCGATTAAAAGTTCTTTTACGTCCATAAAAATGTAAAGCAGGCCAATTTGTAAATTATTTCCAAGTAGAAAAGCTTGCTTTAAAAAAGTTTCCAGTCTCCCAAATACCACAGTTTAACACCCAGCAGAATGTCATCGACTTTCTTTATCTTTTTTGTACTTTTCCTTGAACCTTTGGAATTGATTTAGAATGGCAAATGGCGCTGGCACTTCTATGCAATCTGTTGTTTCGTTTGCCAGGTCCAAATTCGAAAGAAAAATTAAAATAATTTTTTGCATGAGATAAGAATGACATCTTAACTGCCTCATTGTTGTTGTCATTGACCATGATGGCAGTCAGAGTCACTGTCGCAGTAGTGTACACAATTACTCGTACTTGCCTATAATGATTTTTTTAAATTTTGCATCCTGGATCCTGCATCCTATTATCAGTGGACGTAGAATGTTATTTAATGTGACTTAAAGACGGTAATAAATTTCACAGTTTCTCTCAACCTCAGTATTGGTGGTGTAGTTTGAAGTTCATCTTGCCTTCGACATTCTATATCTATCTATATTCCCATCAATAAGTTTAAATTTAAAAGTTATACAGACAAGGGACCCCAGAGACCTTTCTAGTAAGAGACGAGACCATCCAACACTGTACACTATGCAAATTAGAAAAATGTTAAACATTTGAAAAAATTAAGTGGATATGAACGAAAGAAATAATAGAAAAAAATTGGGAAACCAAAACCAGTCTGGCTTCGGCTGACTCTTCAGCTTGCTACAGCGACGGGCGGATGACGACAACATAATATGTTTGCAGAGATTTTAATCTGGAAAAGCTTGCTCATCATGAACATCAAAGATTTTGTCGGCATGCTTTATACAACTGAGAGGAAAATAAAATACGGAATCACGCATATCGTGGGTGAAGGAGCACAGTGGGATGAGTCCAGTCGCCGCTGAATGTCATTTTGAGGGAAATCCCAACAATCAATCTCTGAGCTTACAAAAGAGGCCAGCATCTCTTTTTAAATATTGTAAAACTGGTGTTTTCACTTCTTTAAAAACTGGCAAAAAGTGGTATTACTCTTTTTTAGAAGAATATTAATAGAAGATTTTTTACGTTTTCAAAAGTACTAAGTAATACTAAAGTATTAAATTTACGCCTTTTCAAAATCATTAATACAAATTGCATCTTCACAAAAAAGTTGAGTACACAGAAAATGTCCAACGTAAATGAGCGCCAATTTTGAAAATTTTAGAAATTGTTTTTTGTGAGAGTTACGGGAGTTTGAACGAATTTTAAAATTTTGAGACACCGAAGTTTTATGTATACTTTTTTCCCACCTTATTTATTTTATACTCCTTCGGCCCAAGCTCTTAGATTGTAAGGGGTAGCATTTCAACTTATTATTATGAGACGAAGTGTATAGGTACTTAGTCCTTGTTAAAAATAATAAAAATTTTTTCCGCTTTTCAAGAATGTATAAAAGTGGCACTAGGATTTGTTTGAAATGCGTAAAGGAGTTAGCTACTCGTTTTCTGAACATAGGTAAAAAACTGATTGTTGAGTGAAAATGATGTTTCGGGGACGCTGGTCTTCCTCACAATGCCTCTGCACCGACGATGTCCCTCTGTGTGTGAATCTGTTTATGTGGTGGTGGCTCTGTGTCTGGTTCTAATGAAGCACCACCACCAGTACGAGTATCGGTAGGAAATGTCTTATTGTACTTGGTTTGTGCAGGAGAGGCGAGTAAGGTGTAGAGCTGTTGGTGAGGGCCGCAATTAATGGGAAAGATTTATGAAAGCCTCCGCTGATCTCGAGTCAAAGCCGAAGCCATGGAAATGTGAAGTATGCAAATGCATCTGCAAGAGCATCCACAGCATCGCATCAAGTATCACCTCTTTGACTTCTTCCTTCCCTCCTCTCATCTTCTTCGGTCTCAGTCCATCTTCTCCCATTTCTCCCTTTTACGTCCCATTCTGTGTACTCTCCGCTGGCTGTTGGCTTTGGGCTTTTGTTGTGGCCTCCACGTGAAATGTTATGGCAGGTTGACCAGAGATGATACAAGAGAGACGCAACATGTTTCCACCTGAAATTTATCCCCAGTCCGTAACTCACTAATGTCTTAACATGTTTTTACAATTTTATTAAACACTCTCCTTCCCTTCCTTTGCGCAATTGCACGGTTTTTATAATAAATGGAATTTAAGTCCATGGTCACTTTGTATGAGCGGCTTAAGGAGCAATGTGGCGTATTTACAATATTTCTTGGGAAACAAGTGGCTCTTATTAGTTCACAGTTTGTGAAGCCAACGAATATCACATGTTGCCTTTGAGAAGATGCAAAATGCTACATGCAAGTATTTTCAAAGCATACAAAGAATTACTTAGGTATGCAATTTCCAAAGACGTTTTTATTTTTTGTTTTCAAAAGGTTGCAAACTATTACATTTTAAACTATCTATTTTTAAATGTTGTCTACAATATTTTCTAAAGATGCAACACAGTGCGGTATATACACGTGTTTTTAAAAAGTGCAAAATGGCACTCTGCTTTAGAAAAAACTTGTGCAAAACATCATTTTGCACATTTTAAAAGGTGTAAAATGCATTTTTAACTGTTTTTAAAAGGGCACAAAAGCGTTTGAATAGAATTTTTGAAATGATGCCTTGCATGCTTTTATCAGAAGAACTTGTTTCAATATGTTCTTTACAAAAAATAGGGAATTTTCAACCGATGCACGGTTGAAGAATGGGATGAATTCACGGCGATTTACTTGTTCAGTCAGGATCGGTTAGATTGCACCAAACTGTACGGCACTGCAACGAATCTGAGAAACGATTACAGGCAATGCTGCATTAGCAGACAGAAATTATGCATGTGGAGTAGAGATTCCAATTTGAATTGCAGTGCACTTCCCTGACTCTGGATCTGTGGACGCTCACGCCCTTTATCACCATGTTAGATTCTGTCGAGGCGAGAGATCCTCCTTGTCGAGCAGATTACACTCTAATGCTCACTTGCACACAATAAAAACCCTACAAATGAGTATGTACGCCCCACTCATAAAGATTTAACATAAATCCTGCAGTGTTAAGTGTAAACAATGACAAATAAATTGATAGGCATATGCCTCTTATACTAAACTGCTTCCTCTTCATGCTATATGCTATCGCTATATATAAGCACCCAGGTTCCTATCCTTAACATATGCGTGCCCTATAGGCGGTTGACACTACATGCATTCAGCATGGCAAGTAATTCTATCCATTCTCATTAGTCTTCGTGTTCCACTAAATAAGACGGTTGCAGATCACAAATAAGATTTCAACCTAACACCTGCTACTTTATTTCCGCGGGTAAATTAATTTGGTTTGATGCTACTAATTAGGTCAATTAGGAGAAGCTCATTCTCAGAATGTTTAAAATCACACTAACGCGATGGCGTATAAGCAAGTGCTTGTAAAGTTCATTCCAAATGGAAATCAAAAATCTAAGGATTTAATTCTGTGTTTAACATGAATAACTCTAGCAAAGTCTGCACACCAGTTGATTCAAATTTTATTCAATACCAATTTAAATGATAGTACTACAGATAATGAGTGTAAATCAGCCTTTATATCTCTTGTCGGAAAAAACTGCTATTTTTTCAGAGCTTTTTAACTCCTGCTTTTTGACCGCCGGAAATACAGCCTACGTTTGAATCCATTGAGAAAACGTTGTCTTCAATCTGTCTGAGTAGGGTCGTCCTCAAATTTAGCCAAGCAACAATGTGCATCAAAATGATCACAAGACAATTCTCTATCTAATTACGCAATAGTCGGAATAGATAAATTTGAGGAAGCCATTGAATATTGGTCTAAACGTTTGCTATGCAAACTGTTCTTTTCTTTATTGGGAAATCTTGGTTGCAACACCCACTGAGGCACGGAGCAACTTGAAACAAAGCAAAGTAGGTAAGAAATATGTCAACCAGGTTCAAGGAATTAAATGCTTCATCTTTTTTCACAAAAATACACGAGTACTCTTTTCCTATCAGCACAACGAAGGAAACTGCAGCTTTGTAAGCATAGGAAAAGGAAGCAAAACTTGCAAAATAAAATCAATTTCCCAGCAGCAGGTACGCCACACCAGCGATGGTTGATCAAATACGGAGTCCATTGTCGGAACGCAAGTTGTCAGTTGCGCATTGGGAATTGCAAATGTCCAAACTGACCACGAAAGATCGGACGTGCATCCACGTTGTGAGCGAGAACTCACTTTGACTTTGCCCTTTCAGGCTTTGAGGTTACTAATAAAATCATTTCATTCACTTCTCTCTCTCATACCACATCATCTCCTAAGGCCGGCCGATTCTCCTCTCATCAGAATGGCAAGGGAAAACAAACTTAGGCAGGCCAAGTTTATTCTTGCATCTTCCACGCCAAAGCACAACCGTGTCAAAGAGCATCTTGTGTGGGTACTGCAAAGATGGAACTATTTGAAAAAACACGTATAGGCATTACGGAAATAGGGATCTTACATATATGGTATCTTCAGATTTGGCGACTTCGAAAAACTGCAGAAATAGAAGCACTGTTTTTAAATAATGTATTCATATTTATTAGATTATATATGTATATATATTGATTGTTTTTAATACTGCCAATCATAATTTTGACTCTTAAAAAATGTCAAACAAGATAAAACTTCGATGGAGTTTAAAACCTGATATTTAAAAATAATCATTTCCGTGAGATCACATTTGAAATATCCTTTAGTATCCTTTAGGTTTCAAGTTGTATACATATGTATTTCCACTATTTCCAGTCTTTAACTTAGGCATTGAACCGGCATTCTTATGGCAGCTGCCGTCAAGTCTACAGGACAATCACGGGTTACTAATAGACTCACAAAGTGTACCTATGTAGAAATGAGCATTTTTTTAAACATTTTTCTACACTTTTCATTAAACACTCCATTTTTTACAATTTTCTACACCTTTCTTTGTAATTCTGTAGCTGATTAATTTTTACGAATATTTTATGCAAAAGCTAGACGCCCCTACGCATTAGCCTGAGGCATGCGTAATGCACAGTGCAGTGTGCACATGTATATTTAAATGTTAGTATCAACGAGTGATTTCTAATGCCTTCATCAAGAATCCCAAAAACGAGATCAGCAAGCTGCACAGTGTTCTTTCTGCAACAGATTTGCATATACATTACACGTACAGAGCGAGCTAAACGCTTGTGCTTTCATTCTCGATCCATTTGATAATATGTGCATATGCACTTGTCCTTTAGCTAACAATTTAGTCTACAAGTCAGAGGCAGCTAAGGGGTATTCATCAATTACGTTTACAAGTGAGGGTGGGTTAAGGTGTGTGGTAACTGTGAATGAGGTAAAAATTAGGGGTTGGGGGGTTTTTTAAAATTGGGGGGGGGGGTGTTAATTAATAACAATTATATAAAACGTTTTTTAAATGTGCTCAAGTAGATTATATGAGAAACACAAAATATGCTTTCATTTTATTCCAATTTATTTTGATTGCATTGCAATTCCTTGAAATAATGATAGTAAGAATTTGTGTATAATTTGTACATGCGCTAAGGTAATAAATATAACTACTAATTCTTGCCGTACTTTATTTGTTATAGGATAGTGGAGGTGGGGGTTTCCGGTAAACGTACCAGAAAAAAATTTGGTCTACCAATAAGGCGTCAATAGCCTGAGTGGCCAATTAAGCTATCGACCAGTTGGGTTGCACAAGTTACGTTTGCAACCAGGGTTCGAAATGGTGTTCGATTGTAGTCCTTGACACTAATTCTTAAAAGCAGTAAACCCTATTAAAGTTAGTATTGAGTACTCACACTGAATGCATTGTCATGGATGATTACGAAATTGGAATTTGCATTTTTTTGCTTAGAGAGAGAGAGAGAAAGATGTACTTTAATAACAGAACAAAGTCGTCACTGCCCCCCAGCGAGGATAGCCCAATGGACTCACAGTATAAGTACCAGGCTTATTTTAACAATATATTATGTTTTTTATATTGGTTTATAAGTTTTGTACAGAGTAGAAATTAGGTGCTTGGTGTGCAAGAGAACAGATGATGTGTGCAGATGTGTGCTGATATCTTTAGTACTGTGGTAATTAATCTTCTATCAACAACGACGGGGGTATTCCTTGATCTTTCATAAAGTCTAGACAGAATGTTTTGACGGTTCCTCTGGCCGCTATGTAAGGCCCGATCACTGCGATCTCGTGGAGTCCCAATTTGGTCTTGAAGTAGGGTATGCATGGATCGTAAATAACTTTCTTCTCTAAACTGACGTTTCCTGCTTGATTGGAGTCTTGCTCCATGCGAACTGTTGGGTCCAGGATAAACCCTTGTTTAGTGCCAAGATTATACGCGATCATGTCCACACGTCTTGATGAGACCGAACGCTCTAAAACTGGATTCTGCTCTTTTCTACTTTCGGGATCGGATTCTATTAGTAGTGATCATGTTGCTGTTAACAGCAATTCGTAATTTGCTTAACATGAAGCAATAATACACGGAGAATTCAGTACTAGTACTTGTTTAGAAAACATTGGCTTGGTGTTGAACGATTATGAGTGAATTAATTGACAGTGATGCTTAAATTGTACTGAAGAAATGTGTGAAACCTTCGATTTTGTCGGATACTAAAGGTCTTGTGTTTATGAGTAAAATCTGTTACTGGATTAGGCTATCTTAATGGTAGCACGTTGATGGGCACGTAAATACGATAACTCTTACTGGATGGGGTAAGGGCACTAGTTGAGTGACAATTACTGACAGAGGGTAGGGGGGTTGGCTTTTGGGGTTTTAGTAAGTGTAATTGTTGAATGCTCCCCAATCAAGCTGACCCGCCACTTGCTCACGAAGACACGGTATGATTATCAAATTTAAATTGCCATTCCCCAACATCAGAGCCTAACATGAAAACAGGAAAGTAAACAAGTCTTAACATGGAAAAATTGTGGTGCTGAGGCTATGGGCTGGGATGTGGAACTGGAATGCTGGGAGCCATGCACGTTCGCAACAACAACAATGCATGGGCTTTCGTTGAGGTCTTTATTATAACTTAATCTCGGAGCTTTTTTAAAATCTGAATCGGCAAACAGACAGGCGGACCAAGACGTTTCTGTCTGCCTTGTCCTGCACCGTATGTATTATAATTATGATTAGCACCGCCGACAAAAATATTTTGACACGCCAGCCCAGCAAGCAAGCGATATTGGGGAGAAACAAAGAAATCCATTCGAGATCTTATAGATACACTAGACTGCAGGCACAGAGTTGCACATGCAAGGATCAACTTTAAATATTCTTTATATCTACTTGGTTACCCATTATTACTAAACGCAACTGCAGCATGTGATATCTAGACTTATCCAAGAAGGTTTAGTAACATTTTTAAACGCCACCAAATTTTTAGCGCTACAAAAGGACTAAAATAGATACCTCAAGTAATTGCATATTAATTATGTAATTGGAATTGTTCTGAGAAGGATAGAAGTAAAAGCAATCGTGGGTGAAGAAGCATTGTGGAATAAGCCAGGAAACTGTTTAAGAGCATTAGGACGCAAGCCCAGCGATCACTAAATGTCAATTGACGTAAGCTACAGCAACCAACATTTTATCTATGCGTTCATAAGGTTGAAAGTACCACTTCTACTCACTTTTAAGAAAACGCAAATAGCAGTTTTACTATTTCTAAAAAGTGTAGATACCAGTTTAAATTTTTAAGTGTCAATATAATTTGTGCTACATACTTTAAAAAACGCACGTTTACCCGTTTTGCTTGTTTCAAAAGGTGCAAATACCAATCTTTCTATTTTTACAAGTATACAAGTGGTATTTACACTTTTTAAAGCCGATTTAAGAAATAGATTGATAGCACTTGAATCAAAAGAATAATACGAAATCTGGTTGGACATCACAATGCTTTCAAACGTGCAATAGACTGACACCCCAATGCTTCTGAATAGACGATATATGTATATGTGCATTCAATGAAATATTGACAAAGTTTTGTGTAGGTAGTACAACACTCTCCTCTGAGGGTGACGCCTACGGGAAGAATGAGATTTATTAGCATCAATAAAGATGTACAATTTTTGTATTATGATGGTGAGTTCCGATTTAGTTACGGCAGCAAAAACGATACCAAATGGACAAACGCTAAGAGTTATAATTAGTAACAACTAAATGTAAGATTCAACAAATAAATAAATGCGGGGCCCATAGGATATAGTTGCTGTTAGCTACTCTTATGCCAGAAAGAGTAATTTGAGTACTTACGTTTCGTATCTAGTTTAAATTAACTAAAACAAACACAAGCGTTAATAGTGGACAGTGTAGATAGAACATGTTGCAGCTGTAGCCGAACGATTGAGTTCACTACATCTGTAAACGGCAGAAGTCTGGTACCAGACTTCTATATGCATTAAAAAGTATATTCGTGGCTGAGTTTTTTTGTTTGTCCAAAAAGAGGATGTTTAAAAAAATGCAGTCCAATTTTATTTCTTGAGTATTTTGAAGTCTCATTATCCTTTAACTTTTTGTACGTACAAAAGAACAGAGCACACAATGCATAGAGAAACTGAATGCGATTACAGCCCTTATTTACTTCCTTCGCAGGAACATGGAAAATAATACGAGCATGATTATGATTACTCACCTCTATAAAGCACTACAAGAATGCAAGCTTTGATCTTACTTTCCACAAAACTATGAGTGGGCATATAAAATTGCTATGTATTTGCCTATAAAATGTTTGCAAGCCGATTTAAGTTATATGGGTACGCAGTGCATAAGCTATCTGTAGGCTGGTTAAAAGCGTTGGCCTTTGTTTTTTTTCAAATAAATTGTCTGCCAAGGTTTTCCTGTTTGAGTAATCAACGTTGCTGTGCATAGTGAGAGTGAGACTGTCTGCACTCCTTCCTTCATTTTCGTTGATCGCTCTTCGTGTTAAGCCGATCCTTTTTCTAATAAAGCCAAAAAGCTGATCAAAACTTTATTGGACTGATATTTATGGCGCGTTGCTTTTCCCTTCCTTCGCAGCTTTAGGTTCCACGTAGCGAGGAGTTACTTTATATCACGAAGACGATTTTTTCTGAGTAGATCTTATTTCATTACTCACTGACGATATCTTAATTTTCATATTGTTTACAACAAGTGTATGGATGTCTGAGTGGAAGGAGTAATCAGTAGTTTGGTGTCTGTAATGATAGTTAAGTAGTGGACGGACAGGACGGTGCTTCTTCTGGGATAACAAACGATGATGTGGTTGGAAACGTGAAACGAAGGATGATTTCATTGCAACAAGAGAACTCCAAGCATTTTACACCGTCCTTTCTGCCACTACATCAATTCCCTTTGTATTTTTATTCATGGCTCAATTTACAACTACGATGCTCATTTCCAGTGATTTATATCTGAACATTTATGTACCTAGGTGAATGGCAAGGACATATCGTGGGTCAAGAAGCATTTCGGGAGTCAAATCCCCGCTAAAAGCATTCTGAAACAATAAGTCTAGCGTTCCCTTTATTAGTGCCCTTTTTACGAATGTCCCAATTTGGTTCCAAATTTTATGTTTAAACTTAAAAATGTGTAAATACAACTTTGTATCCATTTTTGAAACGTGTAAACACCAGTTTTACGTGTTTTTGCAAAAAGGAAATAGCGTGTTTATTATTTTTGAAAAAGTGTAAATGGCAGTTTTGTAGTTAGTAGCGTTTTTGATATAACGTTGAATAATTTGTATTACAAGCATAAAATATTGCTTTAAAGAAATACGAATCGAATACGGAATCCTAGTTGAAGTGGTGTGTTAGTTTGCTAATCGTAAGTTCTTCTTCCCTTCGAAAATGTGTAAAAGTAGCATTTTTGTTTTTTATAAACACGTAGATAAAAAGTTTATTGTTGGGACTTACTTCAAAATGACAGTAAGGGTAGGCTGGAGATTCGTCCAAATGCTTTTAAGCGGAAACTCGACTTTATTCATAATGCTTCTTAACTGACGATATACACTCGCTTCTAACTAAAATATTTGCGATTAATTTTGCTGTGTATAACGTGTTCTGCATTTTGTAGACGATACGCAAAATTATATTTTTATTTAGCGAATAATTGGTGCAATTTAATTATGATTGCGATTAGAATTCTGACGCCTTTTCGGATCGTGGATAAAGCTGAAGGCACATATGTGAATAATGTGGACGGAATGCCATATGGCATACTATCTAAAGCGCTTTGTTATGATTATAGGATGCCAGCTTACGGGTTGTAAATTTAGTTTGACTCACTTAACGAGCTTCAGGTCTCATTAGTCATATGAAGTCACAATAAAAATGAAGAATTGTATTCCTTTTATTACTTGGACCGATTAAGATTACACAAACCAAGGAACTAGATCCGCATCAATAGTTTTAGTAACAAACAGGTTCACATTATAATCACTTCTAATGCGCTTTATTTTATGACATCAATTGAATTGACTCGTACACAGAGTTGTAATCGCAATTGCGGTGGCAAATGATGAGAACTGGGTTTTTTGTTATTGCTTCCCTTTTTATCTCATTTTATGGTCACAAAGCTTCTGAACTACGTACTCTCTGTATCTCCGTCTGGCATCAAACAATAATATTGTAATAATAAATGGAGACATTTTAAGAAACCTCGCAGCTATATTATATTTCGTGTACTATACTTTAAACAATCCAATCAATTCGAACGCTATTTTGAAATCTAAAGAACAAAATTGTTTATTTTGTCCGTAGTGTGTTTGAATGCTGCAAGAGCCACACTAACAGAATTTGTAATTTGATTTATTTATTGTTGATTATAATATTCGCTTCGTTGAAGGTATATCGACGAAATTTTCACTATAGTGCCTATTAAGTCTTATACTTTTCAGAATGTCTAAATGCCGTATTTTACATCATTTCAAAAAGTTTAAATCTATTTTTGCATTTTGTTGAAAATACTAAAATCACGTGTTACTCGGTTTATAAAGTTAAAATCTATGTCTTCACTCTTTTTGAAAAGCTGGTTTGTGGTTCTTACATTTTGTCTAAAAGATATCATCTGGTTTGCCTTTTTTTTAAAGCTGTCTTCAAACTAAAATCGTATGACGTCATACTTGCATCTTGAATTGTAAATAACGAGATCAAAATCCAATACTAATCCACAATAGATCCAAATATTATTATTATCTGCATTCGTTCTTCGCCTCGTTTCCAGCATCGCCGTTCCATTCTTCTTGCTCACTGGTCTGTGTCTCACTTACGCTAGGTACATACCTATTTGATTTTGAGTGTTGGTCTTTGTGGTGAAATGCACGCCGTGAATACGAAAAAAGTGAAACGGCAAAATGGTACGTAATAAGAAGCAGACTGAATAAAAATGTTTCATTTATTACCTTCATATAGTGTGTAGGTACAAATAATCAGGTATCATGTAGCTGGGAGAGAAATTTCAGAGGCCATAAATCAAATAACTAAGCACAATTTGTAGATAAATATCATCTGAAATAATCTGTAATTCGGCTTCATCTGTTCAGTATAGGCTCTTATGCAGGAGCATATGCCGTTGCCATTGCGAATGAACCCCCAGAGGACTCTCGGTATGTAATAGGCGGTCCTGCAGCTACTGATATAGTAATAAAGCATGGACAGGAGAAAAAGTTTTAAGAACAATTACTTTGCCATTGGATTGCTTTGCTCAACACAAACTACCTGCGCCAGCCAACACCAAAGTCATACCAAACCAAAAACACTGGAAAACCAATGTCGTGGGTCAAGTAGTATTGTGGCTTAAGCTCCAATAATTTACTTTTTACCATTGTCTTTACATAATGCGTAAAAGAGCTCTTTGCATTTTTCAAAAATAGCAAAATTATTGTAACACATTTTTTAAAATGCATTAAAAGGATGTTTTGCAACACAAGAGTAAAAAGTCGATTGTTGGGACTTTGGTCAAAATAATATTAAGGAGACGCTGGGCTATTGTCAGAATGCTTCTCAACCGGCGAAATGTTCGTAGAATCTTCCGTACCTGTCTCACTCCCTCCCAGCTCAACTCAATGAAATTGTTTGCCTTTGACCCTTGAGGCTCTCCTGATTAGCTCTTTGACTGCATGAGCAAATACCTTATTGTTCGTCGTAGTCTGTAAGAAGTGTAAGAGATATTCATGTGCATCTCTCGTAGATGCAGACATGCTTGTATCTCCTGTGGAAAGAATGAGTGGTGCTTCGGGATGAGGAGAGAAGTGGTTAAGTGGCGACAACAATAAAACCTGCGTGGTGCAGATCATATAAACATCCCTACGCTCTGCTTGGACGTAGACACACAGATAAACTTGTAAATGGTGTTTGTACTGACGTTGCCATCAGTCATCCATCATAAACTTTCTGTCTTGAGATTCCAGTGCACTGGGATGGAGTTTACACCTTCACCTCACTGCAGTGTGTAGGCAGAACTGAAAAAGGGGCCTACAATTACCACGTCAAAGTAAACATTCTTAAACATTTAAAATGATGTTTTGAAATTTTTAAAAATTATGCCTGTTTTAAAAACGTAAACACATTTCTGCCTCTCTTGAAAGCATGCATAAATAACTATCATATTTTACGGATTTTGAAGACGTCAGTAGCGTGTTTTGCATTTTTTGAAAACTCAAATACGACGTGTTTGCCTTTTTTGAGACAAGCTACTAAATTATACGTTTTTACTGTTTTTACGCTAGTGTGGTTATTTAAATCCAAATACGGCAGGCTTTTTATGTTAAAATGTTAAAACTGCATTTTTATACGTTTGAAAGCATAAATTCTAAGCGTTTTTCAACGATGATTACGTCAGTATCCAATATTTTGCCCTTTTCAAAAACGTAAACACAATGTTTTACCCATTTTGAAGACTTTAAAATCACGTTTGGCCCTTTTAAGCGTGTAAACGTAGTATATTCAAAAGACGCAACAAGTCTAAATAGTGTGACGTCATATTTGGGGGGGTCCCTGACTCAGTGTATCGAAGCGGAGTATCCTGGTCACATTAACAGATCTTGTTAAGCTGTGTATAATATCCAATCGCTATGTAATCCAACCATTGAGTGCATACAAATTACAAACAAAAATGCGGGGCCGACTGCAGGATCGAGCTGAAAATTGACTGGAAGTCCACCTCTTCCTGCAATTTCCATTTTATGGGTGATTATATAAATACCTTCCAAGGAAACGTATCTTGCAAGGATGACAAACAAAACGTAGGTAGTTGTACGCTGCACGGTGTGTGCTGTCTGAGCCTCCAATAGACTCATCCAAATGCAATGATCTGCGTAAACTAACTAACTGCCGGCTGAGCCTAACTATATGGAGCTGAGGGAGGAGGGAGCGAAGTGAGAGGAAAGGGGATCAACTAATGTCAGGTGTCCAAAACATGGAGGCAATCAAGTCATAAAATAGTACATAATAATATTAGATGGACTGATAGGAGCACCTCTTCTCTGCAACGAGGCCTCTACGACTGCCATTACGACCACGACCAACGCATAGCATCGCACGAAGCTGCAACTTGACTCAAAATCCCCTTCAGCTACTGTTGCTCCAACCCTCAATTTTTTACTCGTTTCCTTCTCAGCTCAGAGCGACTTAATTAGACACCAATAAATAAACTCGTCTCTCAAGTCACACATCATCCCTCTACATGTATCGTAGTGAGAGCCATCGCTATACACAGATATTCATACAAAACACCCATTTCAGATCATCTTAAAAACCGGAGACTACAATAATATTACCAAAATAAGAAAATAGCAGTAAATAACCGGAGCAGTCTGTCGGCTTCGGCTAGACTTCAAAAGTTCCATTTTGTGCATGAGTCATCAAGACTAAGGGTAAGGCTACTTTATATTCCTTTACTGGCCTGTATTAAAGGATTACAAAATAGCTACAGAGATGTGTAGAAATTCTATCAAATGTAATCTAGGTGACTACGAGGCGTATGTACGTACATACATATCGTGGGTGAAGAAGCATTGTGGTTAAGTCCAGTGAGTCCATTTGCTACTTAAAAGCATTCTGACCCCCGTGCACCGTTCCCTTCGTATCCTTTTGTCCTAAGTCCAAACAATGAAATTTTTAGTTGCGTTTCAAAGAGAGTAAAGACAACTTTATTAGTTTCCGTTAGAAAAGTTAAATAACACTTCTAAACATTTTTGAAAACTGTAACCAGGTACATGTTTGACTATTTTGAAGTATAAATTCCAGTTTTACTTCTTTCAAAAAGTGTGGAGAGAAAAACGCAAACTTTGTTAACAGAGCAATGCCATCACTGTCCTCAGTGTCCTCCAATTAGAGTAGCCCTACGGAGCGGACCCAGTATTCGAATCAAAATGTTTTAACAAAAGTTTACATTTGTATTACATATACAATTAATTCTTTCAAAAAAATGAAACTAATTGCTCGCTATACTCGAAAAGAAATGGTGAATGCCGATTTGTACAACTTGAGCGCTGTCGTCACGATATCATCTATCAGCAGCGACGGAGGAATTCCCTCATTCTTCATAAAGCAAGAAAACTTTTTCAGTGGTTCTTCTTGCCCCAATGTACAGACTAATAACCTTGATTTCATCCTGACAAGTTTGTCCCTAAAATACGGGATGCAAGGATCATAAATTGCTCTATTCTCTAAATGAATATTCTGGTTGGTTTGTGTCTTGCTCCGCTCGAACCGTTGCATCCACAATATTAAACCTTTTTGCTGAGGAGATTATACGCAGCGGAATCCATTCGTTTTCATGAGACCATACTTGCTGCAACCTGCTTCTGAACCGAAACCAATCCAGGATTCAAGTCATATAGATTTATATTTCTATTCATTGCACTGCATGTAACTCCTCCAAGAACTTTCCATCCAATCTTGCTCATAACGTCAGCAATCAAAAGTCGGAGAGCACAATGGTGGTTGTTTCTCAAAAGCTCTCTCTTGTGACATTAACCAACGAAGCGTCCTAAGGTTTCTTTCTCTGTACAGCCATCACGGCATAAGAGGTCAGGTTTAGGTATTAATAATTTTATTATTTAGTTTTTCAGAAGGGGAAGCATTCTGTAGCGGTTTTACACCTTTTAAAAAAAGCGTGCACAGTAATTGTACTGTTTAAAATAATGTAAATACCACATGTCTGACTGTACCTACTATTTTTGTACACAATTTAATGAGTGCCAGTTTTGTGCTTTCAGTAAACACGCAGCAAAAAAGTTGATGGTTGGTACATGCACTCTAAAGAATAGTACGGGACTTGCTTCACAATGCTTCTTCACCGATGCTAGGAAGTGTGTGCCTGGTCTATCTATGTTTCCCTTTGATATTGATAAAATAAGACTTAGACGGTAGACACATACTATAGTATGTACTTGTGGGGTAAACATTCGCTCTAACTAGAATGCTATCGGAGTAATCCAAGATGTTATCAAGATAAAGCACATAGCCATATGCAAGCACCTTTCTATGGAGAATCAAATGTAGTATGCGCTGATATGGCAGTGATGTGGCGCTGGATGTGGAGATGGAAGGGATACAGTTTGAGCAGGAAGATTGAAGGTATTTAGGTGGAAATGTAACAGTTTGCCTTGAAATATTTTGTAGCGTCCTAACTATGTACAAGCATTTTACACCTTGAGCCTGTGAGATAATTTAGATGCGAAGATTAAGTTGTAAACTTCACAAGTGTCTGTCTCACACAGGAAGAGCAAAGGGGGAAAGGCGGATGGATGTGGAGGTGAAAAGTCAAATGAGAGAAAATGAATCTTCGGAATAATCGGATGCCAGGGCCACTATCGTCTCTCACTGCATGTACGCCATGTGGGTGTATGCGGAGAGGCGGCAAATTGGAATTTCCTAACACAAGCCTCCACTGCAGTGTGCATGTACATGTCCTGCGTATCCTACACTGGTATACGTACAACTCGCACTTTGCATCCTTCCTATAAGCTGCTACAGTCCAAACCACCACAAGCAGTCTTCTGCACAAAATACCGTCCCAGTAGAAATTGAGTAATTGAGAACGGTGTAACTTTGGCTTGAAAACTTAACGCAGGCAACTTTGGTCTCCAATTCAAAGCGGAATTCAAATCTGAATCCCGTAGGAACGGATGGATCTGTCTACCTACAGTAGTGGAGTCATACGCACAGTCACAATATGTAAGCACACGCGTTAGCAATGTTAGCATCTTATTGTAGTTCTGGTTGTAAGTGCATCAAAAACCATAGTGCGAACCAAGCGGTCTTTGTTGGGTTAACGAAGGTGTTTGCACTCCCCTTTTTCATTAGTAACGTTGATGAAGTAACGACTTCCAAGAAAGAAAACTAGTTAACAGAACAAGTCGAAAGTTTTTCAAATGCCCGCTTCCGCCACCCTGCACTTTACTCCACTCTCCACACTACACACAATCATTTATGATGACAGTAATGTCATCCCTAAGCATACTTTAAGCGTAGCCTTTCCCTACTGCAGTTAGAACTGCCTTTGGGGGTAAGTTAAGCCCTCTGCTTCCGCTCCGTATCCACTTTTTTAAATAGCGTCAGAATAATTCCGAGCGACATACGCAGACAACAATGCTAGACGTACAAACTGAAGGATACAAGAACTAACGTGGTATGCTTTGGATCGCCCTTTAAAATCCAACGTGAGTCGCGTTTTACATGCCAATAAATGCCCAAACACCAATTTTAAGGTGTACAGTAAAGCTACCATATAAAGTTTACAATATGTTTCCTTTTCCTTAAACATATTCATTAAATAAGCTCTCTAAAAGTAACCAACACTAATATTTAAACAAAATATCAATTTATAGTGCAAAAAACGAGAAAAGCTTGATTTACACTGTACAAGTTATGTAAATTCTTGATTTGTACAACTTTAAAGCTTACAAAGCCTTGATTTATACTTTTTTAAAGCAGAAACTCAATTTCTAGTTTTAAAAAATCCAAACATTGTTTTGGTGCAATTCAGAAGGGTGGATTGGTTAAGAAACTGGGAAAATACAGTAGTTTTTGAGTCCACTTTGTATCTTAACACATTTGCTTGCGCTTCACTCGGCTTTTAAGCAGTTAGGATACGCGTCATTTTACATCTTACTTAGCGATGTGTCCGCTTACTTGAGCATATGCCGTGGATGTGATGGTCATACGGGGTGGAAGTTGGGGTGGAGCGTGGGTAGGGCGGATTGTGGGGGGGAGAGTGTCTTTGGGGCTACGTGGTGGCTGAAGGTCGGAGATGCTTTGGCTTTGTGTGCCTCCACCTTGTTTCAGCAGCTCACTCAAAGTTATTAGACTCCTTTCTTCCTTTCTTCCTCCTTCTACATGCCAATTGAGTTGTCCTCCACAAGAATAGCCCCATGCTGTGTCGGAGATGACTTCAACTTTAGGCTGGCTTTTGTAATTTAGTAATTTTCTTCAGAGCAGCCAAAGCTAACCCGCATCCTTATGCATGTACGCATCCAAGGAGTTCATCCCTCACAGTATACGGCATATCCCTGCTTGTGTAAATCCACATCTCTTACTTTACACCTTACGCTCTCGTCGACTCCTCTCGTATGTAAAGTACGTCGAAAGAAGTAAAACTTATGAATGTTCATGACGGGACTGGGCCTTGCACAAATTATGTCACTCGTTGGAGCAGCACCTGGCTGACTTTGCCACTTGAATGGATGGAAACCACATGATTTTGAAATGGTATTTTCACATTTCTTACTATTTAAACAGGTTTTGTGCATGGTTTTAAAAATGTTGACAAAGTTGGGTTTATGTTCTAAAGTTTTTGAAAACGCTGACCTTCGTAAAAAAAACATTAAAACATGGGTGGTTTGAAACTTTTGAAAATGCTAAATTCACATTTTTAGATGTTTTAATAACGTTGATTTCGTGTTTTGACTCTTTTGAAACCTCTAAGTCGTATGTTGACATTTGTAAAACGCTCACTTTGACCACTGTTAAAAATGTTGATTTCTAGCTCTTTAGTACATCTAGAAAAGTTGTTTTCATGGTTTTGCACTTTTGAAAATCTTGTTTTTACGTTTTGACACTTTTATTTTGAAGCTTTATTTCAATGCTTTACAGTTGTGAAAACGTTGAATTCCGGACAACTTGGAGATGCTTGCATTTAAATACATAATAGCTGGCGTCTGGTGCAAGACTTGCCTAATTAACTGAAATATTACGCACGTGATATTTGCAAGGTCCCTCCATCCAATGAGAAACATGCAGCCGCACAGTATAGCGCCTACCTACACTTGATGGAATAAGTCTGATGCCAAGATATTTGACTGGTTCTTCTGAGTTCTTGTTCTCTCTGAACTCGTCTGGTTGTGGTGCTCTGTTGTTCCTGAAAGATTCCGAATGACTCTGACGCTGCCAGACTGTCTACTCCTGAAAACTCGAAAACTGGCTGTAAAATCCAAAATCTTGATTCCATGTGGATTTAATGTTGAGTGTTGAATGTTGATATGATGCAATGAGCAAGAGCGTAGGAGCGAGAGTTTTCATCTTTGGCTCATGCGATTACCCTTTGTTCTACATCTCCACTCGGATATTATTGTCTTCCGACTTTTCACATGAAATCAACATGTAAAGTTAGAAGTTGGCTTGGGCCTCAGCTAAGTTTTCCACTGTCCTGGTGTTCCTTCACGAAAATGATGGAGACGATGACGAAGTTGGTCTTTTCTGACTTGGAATTGGAAACAGGCAGACGGACAGATGGACAGGCGGAGTAGAAACATCAAGAAAATATATTCTGACAAGAAGTTCAAGGGACGCGGAAAACTAAAAAGAGGATGCAGAAGATCATCCTTACGGGAGATGAGGCGATAGAGGTTAGATATCCGCTTAAACTGACGCATATCCAGTATTGCTTGAAAGCAAAGTGAGAGTGCGCTGGTAGAATGTTAGGATGCAAACTGGACTCAAGCAAGACTATTTTCCTACGCATATTGGTCAAATCAACCTTTTGAGTTGTATACAAACTAATTTTGAACTGTTTAAAAAGATGAAGAACCTTTATTTTCCCTTTAAATATTCAAATCCTTGATTTATATTTTTTAAGTATGCAAAACCTTAATTTACGCTTGCTGGAACGTTGCACACCTTAATTTACACTTCTTAAATTATGCAAAACTTGGATTTGCACTTTTGGAAACATTTTTAATATTGCCGTTTCTCTACGTGCTTGTAAATGTGAATTCGTGTGGCGTTTTTTAGAGTAGATATTCAGGGTACGCCTGACTTCGTGTTATAAAATTTTCCAGCGCATCAGTTTGTTTCTTAACCAGCGATCCAGATCAAGACAAGGTAGACAGACACTACATAGAAGTATACGGGTGTTATGATAACTAAGGCTCGAATATAGAGCATAGCAAGGGGCGAATGAAAAAGATTTAAGATTTTAGGTTTTTTCAAAGATTTTTACGACTTTCTTGATTACATCAGACAGAAATGCTCTGAGAAATTTTATGAGTCTATCATGAACTCATATCGTGAACTTGAGATTATTAAATGAAATAACATTTTGAAATTTCACATTTCCAGGCTCCACATATGCACTCACAAACACATGCACCAGTCCCAAACTAAACCACATGCCATAGCCGTCGCCATCATGCAACGCCCTAAGTTCCTTTTCCATTCCCGGAGAACTCTCCTTTGCTACTTTCCTTCAAGCTCAACTTCCAACTTTTAATTTGCTGATGATAATATATTTTTTTGGATAGAGTTGGAATTGGTGTTTAAAGGAACGGGTGGTGGTGCGTGGGCGAGATTGGATTTGATGTGATGTTGTCTGGGTCTAGATTCGGGATATAAAATCAACTTAAAACTGAAAATGCTTTACTAGCTTGAGGATGGGTCTACAGAACATTTTTTACTTATTGAAAATAAAAAATTTTACTTTGAACTTTGCAGACTGACTGCGCAAAACGGAAAAAATATAAAAGGAAACCATAAGTTTGCAAACATTTACGAAGTGCATAATAAATGTTTGCACACAGTAGTGGTCGAACCTTGAAGTAATGATGAAACTTCATAGATAAAGTGCGGATTTCGACAACAACTTTAAAAACTAGGGTATTTGACATAGCGAACATCAGTAAAAATAATGTTTTTTGACACGTACGAATTCTCTTGTTTGTGTAATTTGCAAAGTTCTTACTCGTCTGCTGCCAACATATTCAAGAAAGAATGGGATTAACGATAAAAATATAGAAATTTTAAACATTTTTACATCGTGACGTGAGTAATGCATTAAAAATCAAGGAAAGTCTGCGCACATGCAGTTTTAATTTGATCTATAACTCATAGTACAGAAGTACACTGCACTGTATTAGGAATTCAGAAAGAAACTGTTTTTGTTACATACAACCTACTAATTTCTAGTACATACATAATTGAAGCAAAATGCCCCTCGGGGGCAAAATGCCCAGCTAGCGAGTAAATAGCAAATGAGGGCAAAACGCCCAAAAGCAGCGTGAAAAATGCTCGTTTAGGAGGTAAATAGTCCAGATGGCGCTCTATTTGGGCTTTTTGTCCTCATGGGCTCTTTGTAGGCTAACCATCTTGCAACTCAGAATGATTACAAAGTTCTCTACTTAACTAGGTCAGAAAATTTTGCATAAGTTCTACGAGCCCTTTGAAGGAAGGTACCGAACTTTTCATTAATGTAAGGATTAAGGATAAAACTAAACACGACCAGATGCGTTTCCGTGACCACCAGTGCTGAACCAGCTTAGATCAGCTGACCTGAGGCCTGCATGTCGAGCAAAATCTGCGCTATTATACTTTTGAACACAATCAAAACTTAAGTTATAGTTCAATCTTACAGATTAAAATTCATATTTCTATTTTTATTCTAAACTGCTATTTCCTAGTTTTTGTCAACCATTTCATTTATACATATGGAAACTAAACCGTTCTTTAAATCCATAACGAGTCCATGAACCATGAACAAATGCCCAAGAGAAGAACAAAGGAAAGCGGGGGAAACTACGAAAAGAATGCGCTTCGTTTCGAGCTTCCAAAGCCGTCGTCTTATGTTAGTTTTGTAAACTACTGTACAGTGGTCTTCTCACTATGATGTACCAAATTAGTTGGCAAGAGGAACCACTACAAAGAGGTTTTGCTGTACTTATGTGCCATTTGCATTTTCCAGAATCTTCGATCATAGATCGCCACTTTTAGATACATGGATCGATGGATGGCCTACAGGAATCATTATAAGAGTTCCTTTTTGTACTGAATTATAGTGTTCCGTGGAAGTACATCTGTTCACAAGGGCGCCTACTTAACGGTGGTTAGCTTCTTTTAGTAAAATCAAACTCGATTATAGAAATAATTTGAATTCCGGTGGCCATCACAAAGACGAAAAGTCCATATGCTGATCGTGTATTCTAGTTTGGTAATTAACATTTGTAATAAATGATCAATAAGTTTGAGTTGTCTGATCACTGCATGGGGTCTACAGAGTTTGCAATCAGTTTTTTGTTTTTTACCAGAAACTTATTACTTTTTCCTTACAGTAAAATAATTAATTATGATTTTAATCGATATCTGTGTAAAACTTTTGGTGTCTGCATTACCGGTCCTTCTGCAAATATTTTTCTAATCAATCAAAGTCATTGTCAAAGCGGAGAAAATAAAATGAAAGGCTTGATGAGGTAACTTGGGCTGCATGGAGGTACATACGGATAATACAACTTTTGAAAGGACATTTTATGAGTGTGAGTGTTGAGGATGGAGATGATTGTCGCAGTCGGGGTATGTAGTTGTGTGTAAACAGGACTTGCTATTGAGAATGGGGAAATGTTCAATGTTTGACTGTCTTCTGGTTCTAGAGTCTACAATTGAGCTCATTATAATGGTTGAGCGCTGGAGAAGTTTGATGGAATCATCCCTCAATTTCTTGCATCGCTTCCTCTTTTGAACATTTAAATTGAGTCACGCTCTGAGCTTTGACGTCCACGGTCGACATACACATCCAGTCGTCTGGGGACCAGTGACAATTGACAACAATGATGAAAACGAATCTCTCAAGTTTCGTTTGATTGTCGATCTTCCGTGCTGTGCACCATCCCCAATACCTACATATTGCTGCTTATCATGCCAAATGACGCAACATTCTCTAAAAGCCAAGTGTAAGTGGCCAAATGTTAGGATACAAAGTGGCGCGTATTCATATTTAAAAACGACCCAATATTTTCTCATGTTTGTAACACGTATGTATGTAGATACGGGAGTACTTTCTACATAAATATATTCAAAATCTTTATTTGAATTCTTCGAAACATGCAAAGCTTCGCCCGTTCCAAACATTCGAATAGCGCTCGAAATCTACTTGTGCCACAATCATGACTTTGTTGTGTCTATTTGATTCTACGCATGCGCGATTTTACAAACTTTTGAATCTTAACGCATGTCCCTGCGCGTCATTTTGCTTGTAAGCAGTATTGGATAAACGTCATTTTGCATCTTAACCACCGGTATATTTCCGTTCAAGTATCTTCTGATATACTAGGTATGCTGTGACACTACTATATCTGACTCATTCTTGAATGCTATGCAGATGCTGCCGCCGAGCACAAAGAGGAGAAAACCTCACGGAATCATAGAAAGCAGAAAAAATAGTCAAGTCAACCGGGTCTCTGTACAGTTGACTGTCGACTGTTTGCTATAAATATACAAGACTGGACTGACATCCTACAAATCGTTATATTATGCAAATACTTTAATATGGAGCTGTCGCTAACCTTGTTGTATGTGTTGTCTCTGAGTTTTCTTGTTGTTTCCATTGTAGTTTCCATGTAGTGACTTGGGAGACTGGCACTTTACAGAGATAAGACCAAATGGAAAACTTGAAGAATGCGTTTGAATGCCGAACTGCAGTTTGGTCTTTGTTTCTTTCCATCCACGCTTCTTGTTTCCACGTCTTGAGTGCAGTGTTTATTCAAAGTATGCTGAGAATCCATTCAAAGCTTCTTCAAAAACGTTTTCAAAAACATGTAGACATGACCTTTCTAAATATGCAAATAGTATTCTTTAGTTGGTTTTCAAATACTGCAAATAGGTTATTTTCCATTTTTCAGAGCCCTGCCAGTATTGTCATGGTCGTCTACTGGACAGAGATCATGTTTACTTTTAATATTAAGATGATTGTTTCATGATTTTGGAGATTATTTAATACATGTGGCTGGATCGGCAGTGGATTATTTAAAGTTGTAAGGTCGGGAGATTTGGAGTTCCCTCCAAATCTGCGGATCACTCTGGTGTTGATTCTTGTTCTGTGAGAATTATTGATTTTCACAATTGTTTGGGCATTTCCAGCTTTTTTGAAATTACTTATGTAGGTGCCTATATTAATTTTACGTTATGCACCTTTATGGAATGTGTAAAGACATGTTGGGCATTTTGCACACCTGTGTGTTGTGTTTGATGTATGTAAGTAGTGCCTTTCAAGCCTGAGCAAGTACCACAATTTGCAAACATTTTAAATGCATTAATGAATCGGTGTTTTTCGGTAATTTCCCGTTGTGTTATTAGATACGCAAATGATGTCATTTTGCTCCTTCAGTCCCTGCATGCACTTTAAACATTACAGATTCAGGATAGCATCATAACCGCATCATCACCGGCATGATGCGGTTACGATGCTATCCAGATGTCAAATTCCTTCACTTTTAATGCATTTGGTAGAGTGTACATATGGACTCGAGTTTGTGGTTCGAGTTGGTGGTTTCGAGTGCATGGTTTCGAGTACGGGGCATTCGAGCAGATAGTCTTGAGTGCGTGACCTACCACCCTTTTAACCACAGGTAGTTTATTAAAAGTAAAGTCTCCCTTTTTCAGAGTTATTTGTGTGCTGCGGCTATTTTCTCCTTTTAGTCATCAGTAATTAAAGGATGAGCCATGTAAGATTGCTATAAAAATATTATGTGCTATGAAACAAAAGTATTGAAAGACATGTTGAAAGAGAGCTAAACATTTTTTGTTAAGGATGAACTCCCTTTTCAAAATGAAAGGCGCAGACGTTTATTTTTTTTACTAATATAATAATTTATTTCTTTTATTCAAGGTTCTTACTTCCGGCTATATCAACAAACAATTAGGCAATGCACTGTGATATCCCAATTAGGTTAAGAGGGAGAAAAACATAAAAATTTCAAAAGGGGAAAAATTAATTTTTCTTAATTATAAATTCTGGACAGAATGAGAAAGTAGATTCGACTGTATAACCCTTCAAATAATGTGTTGGCATAAAAGTCTCCACTCTTTTTGAAGTCTTTCCCTTATGCAATTGCTGAGTCGAGTAGACAGTAGACTTGGAATGCGCATAAATCAAACCGCAAAAGTAATTTTGGGTAAAAACCTCCGGAATGCATGCCGTAAAAGTATTCCATAAAATGTTTTGAGTGGGTCAACATCTGCTTCTGTTAGGTACTTTGCTTTGGACATTGTCAGTACTGTTATACAATCGAACCACAAATACTTGTAGAACTACAGTTTATAATGCTATACTGAAGACGAGATGTTTTAATTATTAATTTCTTGTACCGGTAAATATCCCACTTAGCTTTATTGTATAAACTGCAGATTTTACGAACTTTATCGCTCCAAGTAGGTCGCAAGCAAGCAAAGGGGTTTGCTAAATATTACGTTCTTGTCATTTGTCGTGCGCTATAAAATTTTGAATATGAAGCAGGAAGATAAGATATTTATGTCAACAGTAGAGCTAGTTTGAAGGGAGTACGTGTGTAGCTACCTAACCTAGTAGTAGTCATATTTAAATATAATGAGCCAGGTGCTCATACGCCCAATCGATATCTCAAACAAGCCTATCCTCCGTCTAATTTTCTTAGCACGCATTTTTTCCCCCAAAGACTAGTTTTAATGAGAATAGTATTTTATGAGGATACATAAACACCTGCAGACAGAAGTAGATGGTCTGTAGTTGGAGAACAGATAATCCTAAAAAAATATCCTACCGCATGCTTGGTAGTAATAAGGGGCCTTTCAAGAATGACGTCTTCGAAATGAATATTTTACAAATGCTAAATTTCTGTTTTTCACACTCTTTCAAAAAGTTTAAATCATACATAAAACAACGCATTAGCGTTTTTAAAGTTTGTCTTTTAATCATTCCGGAGCTTCATAAAATTATATCGATCGATAATATCTACAATGTAAAAATAGACATGGTGTCTCAACATGTGCACGAAATCTTTGGCAGATATTTCAATTGAATTCAATGTGCTATAAAATTGCAGCAAAAAGCGTTGTTTCCAGGACTCTTGAAGGTGTACCGATGGGAAAGAAAGTTGGGACCTTGTAAATGCATAGATATGAGCATGACCATTGAATTTGAGTTGTACATACAAGCAAGAGTTTTATGCAGATTCGACTTTTTTATGTTGAATTTCTTTCCGTTATGCATTCCTTCAAGCTCCCCGGTTGTTTCACACCGTTTGATGTTAAAATGTGGGTCGCAGGATAGTAGTTTAAAAATGATAATTTACCGTAAAACCTCTTTTACTACGTGGGTCTCTATTAATACGCGGGTCTATAATTGTACGCGGGGGTTCCGAGGGACCGAATGGAATAATGCGAGGGTCTCCAATAATACGCGGGTCTCTAACAGTACGCGGGTCACGGGAAGTATTTTCAGTGTTTAAGTGTACAGAAATTAGTGTAAACCTAACTTTTTAGCCACCGAATAGCTTCAATTAAATGACACATACTTTTAAGTCGCTTAAAAGTGTCAACATTCTTGTTTTTAGCCTTTTTATTTCAACTAAATTCAGAGTAGTAAAACGGTTAGTTTGAATAATACGCGGGTCTGTATTAATACGCGGGTCTCTAATTGTACGCGGGGGTCCGAGAGGCTGAATGGAATAATACGCGGGTGTTCTATTAGAGGATTTACGGTAATGTTTTTACGCTTTGCCAAAGCATTATTTTCAGTTTTGCCTTTTTCAAAGCTCTTTTGAAACTCTTATGTAGTATCGTCATAGTGGCAACTAGTGGCAAGTCCCACGAGGTCTTCCCTGCTTCCAAATCTTCCTCTGTTGAATAGTTGTGGTGGAAACGAAGAGGGCGAGCAAGAGATGAAAAAGTCCGGGAGGAAAGAGGAAAAATTCCGTCCAAGAGTGACTTGCGGCAATCAGTCGGTCAACTATAAAGAGAGAAACGAAAGGAAACGAATTCCTCAACGGGTGTAAACCCAACTTCTATTTCCACCAACTACAGCCAGTAAGCAAGCAAACCGAGGCAATGTTTGTAACCCAACTATCTATTTTACAAACAGCTCTCAAAGCTTTAAAATACTACAAATCGTAAGTTGACGGGAAACAACATTTTCTCGGGACCCCTAGCCAGTTAACTCACCTGGTTTAAAGTGCTATGTTGCTGTCAAGAGCTGTCGCAGGACTTAGTGCCACTCTTTTATTTGGCCTGTACATGAATCCAGGTGAGTTCATTGGCTAGGGGCATTAAGATAATGTTCCGACTGTATCTGCAAAAGCTTGCACAATAAGCTGCTTCAGGGGCTTTCAGCTCGAATTTTAAATTCCAGCGCAGGCGAGGCGCGGCGAGGATTCAAAATTCAAATGTTTTACTCTACACAACCGCGTATGTTGAAGTGTTGTAGGCGAAGTACTACGTACTAATCGTAGGTGGCAGGTGGACGCCCTCAATGAGGGGAGGGCAGACCTCAGCCCTAAAAGTGGCTTCAGGTGCCCTCCACTCAATGAAGGGAAAGCTAGTGCACAAATTCCATATCAATTTGAGGGGAGGGGAGACTGAGGGCAATCAGATAGCCTTCAATGCAATGGTGCTATTAAAACAAAACTTTAAAATTCGTGGTCGCGGCATAGTTGGCAGCCATTGGTGTCCCATCTAGACGGTTTGTCATCCCATCGAAGGCATAAATGCTTGCACGTGTGGCTGATGCTAATGGTGACAGTGGGAAGCATAACCCACATTACCTACCTGTGTGCAATGTCAGGCACATTAATTGAAAATGTATAGGTTTCTTTAATATAGCTGATAATTAGGAGCCTTGCAACTATGCTGTTATAACATTTGAGATTGCTAAAAGACAAACTTTATTAACAAAACAAAGCCATCACTGTCCTCCATCGAGGATAGCCCAACGGACTCAGTATACGAATCAGAATTTGTTTAACAATAGTTTATGTTTGTAATAGTACGACTACTATTTTTAAAAAACAAAAGTTATGAAGAAAAACAACAATTATAATATTGCTTTGAAAAAATGTAAAACCGGGACAATAGTTTCCAAATATTCACAAATGGTTCCAAACATTTTAAAAGATTGTAAAATACAATATTTGCACTCTTAAAAAAGTTGTTCAATAAAGTAATGCTTAAGAGGTTCCTTAAAAAGCAAACTACATCGATTTGAAGTGGGTATAGCAATAATTCTTTATTGTGAACGTTCGATTTGAGCATAGAAACATCCTTTGCTATATTGGTGTATATAAAATCTAGGTGCCTATGTGCAAATAGAAGGTTAGTTAATGTAACAGCCAGCAGTACGTCAAACCGTTTGGAAGGCAGTCCTTCTTTTTATTTGAAAGGGAGAAAAAGCCTAATATAATCCCATTGTGAAGTTACGTGAGAAAAATCCCAATTTCTCATCCTATGCAATTTGTGGTGAGAGTCACTCACTGAGCAGCATTGACTGACGGACTTCCTCCCTCGTCTAACACACCACCGTCTTCCCTGCAAGACGGGACCAAAGTTAGAAGCTCAAACGCCCAGCACAGAAGCACCATCATTTTTCTCGGTCGTAGTTTTTACTTCTTTTTCTTCTTTTATATTTCCCCAATGAAAACAGATCCCTCGTGTTCTTCTTATGAGATCCAAAGTTGAAAACCTTCAACTCCAAACTGTCCAACACCCCGTAATAATGATATCTTTTCACTTTGGCCGCTTTACGCGGATTCACTCCTTCGGGCTCACCTACAATATTTCTCATTTTTTAATACTTTTTCCCCATTTTAGAACGCTTTAAATTTTACAAGTGTCCGTCCTCTGTCTCTCTCCTTCCCCAAGATACCGCTTTTTTATATCAAATAATGCCAACTGTCCGTATTTTCTATTGTTGTTTCGTATCAAAACCTTCATTACGATTGTACTTCTGTCCCTAAATCCCCAACGGATCCCACATGTCGCTATTGCAGAAAATTTCCTAAATCCAGTGGTAGCTTATCTAAAAAAAACGGCCCATAGTTCAGTTAAACTAGTATTCACACTTTTAAAAATACTAAAACAAGTATTTATACCTTTTCAAAACAGTTAAACTGGTAGAAACAGTTTTTCAAAAGGGTAAAACCAATTACATGGATGGACTTCGTGTGTGGACTTAATGAAGCTGAAGCTGTACTTAGAAAACTTTGTAGTTATACTGGCGCTACAGGAGTTGCAAGAACAGAAATAAAACTTTTAATTTTCTAGCAAGTTTCTTTAAAACACTTGTAACGTGTGAAAGACGAGCGTGCAGTGCACACATCCACTCATAGTTATTCATTTTCAGGGAAACAAAAGGAGAAAGCAAAAGTTGAGCGTCTGCAGATATTTCTATGATGCAGATTGAATAGTACAGTAAAAGAGTACTCACATGTCTTTGTAGAAAAATTGTGCAATGCCAAATATCAAATTAATTCTAAATACTTACCTACCTACATTTTTTACCGATATTGTTGAACTGGTGGGTATGTACGACATGCATAGTAATAGAGAAAGTCTACCAAAAGTAAGTATTAGCAAACACAGAGCAATGAAATGCAGTGTGAGGTACAAATGTATTGGTATGAACGTGTAATATGTACTTGATGGAAACAATTGTTGCCGTTTGCATATAATTTTATCACTAGATCTATTACTGGTAGTAACATGCATGCGGTAGCTACATTAAAACAGCAGAATGTTCTCATCTAGTTTGGGTTTGTTTGGAGAAGGATTGTAAGCAACAAAACAAAAATGAATTTAAAGGAATGAAAAAAACGAAATAAACAGGTGATGTAAAAGACAGCAAGTTGCTTTGCTCTGACTGACTGAATGATTTTCAGTGTCCGCAAAAGTCTATTTTCAAAATGCAAGAAATGTTTAATGACTAACGAAGGACACCTAAACTCAAAAATGGTCGCACTTAATGTTTAAGATAATCCAGAATGTGAAAAGGAATGCGAGTCGGAGCTTTGTCAGTTGACGTAACCGTTGACTTGACTGAACACGATATAAATTCTTGTGGGGATGAAACTGGATCAAGAATGCTGAATGCTGATGTTCAATTTAATTTGACGATGCATCGGACTGGAGTGATAGTGGTCGTCGTAGTCATTCAGTATCTGCATTTGCTTTGCCAGACTCGATTTTTCCTTTCAAACTTGTAGACTGCTGTCATACGTAGAAAACGATTAAAACTGATAAATGACGCTCAACTGGATCCTCCTCTCCTTTAACTGCTCACTGGTGCACTCGTCCTGTCTGTCTCTACTTGTGACATGCAGTCCGCTCATAGCACAGCTACAGTCATTTGTTACGTCATTCAAAACTTGTTCAACATAACAATGCGCAATGTAGTAAACATAATGTTGTAGATATAAACGCAAGTGTCAGTGTTACGCATTATTTAAAAAGTGTAAGCAACAGTTTCACTCTCTTTGAAACGTGTTTGCACCAGTTTAATTTTTTTTAAAGTGTAAACAGCAGCTTTTGGCATTTAAAAAAAAGTGATAAATCGTATTTAAAATAAGCATGAATGCAGTACATATTTCTAAAAATAAGCATTTCACGTGCATTTCAAGACGTAACTTGACACAAAGCTGTGCCTTTTTAAAAAGCTAAACACAAATTATTTGAACTGTAACGAAAGACTCATCTTGTCCCAAATTGTGTGACGCCATATGTGGAAGGGCCCTCCATACCACTTTAGACATACTGCCTTCTGCTGACCAAGCATTTGCTCCGTCGTTTGCTGATAAATGTACGTACGGGACGCTGTCTGTGAATATATTGCGGCTGACTGGCGAGTCTCGGATCTCCAACTTGTAGCTCCCAACCCATTGTTCTACGCAACCGAAATAATAATTAAAATCCAAGCGAGTCGCACCATCGACCTTCACCTCGGAGGCTCGTAGCCCGTTCGACGTTGTATTTAGCCAAGTCAATCCGAGCCACTGCAGTCGGTCACTGCAACCGATCTCATGATAACTGGTAATAGAAATTGTAACAGCAGAGATCATGTTTTACGAACTGCGTAGTGTATCCAGCACAGACAGTATTATCAAGTCGTTCCCAGTTGTTTGCCAGCTCGTTAAATGGAATAATAATACGCATTACCTTGGATTCTCAAACTAGACCGATGAGTTCATAATGATTGTGCAAAACCTCATAGATTACCTCCAGCAGCTATGTTGGTATTTAATTGAGCCATTAATGACAGCAGCTCCTTCTTCACAATGTCCGTCCGTCATGCATCTTCAGGCGAAAGAGTTGCGGACTTGCGGAGCAAACAAAAAACGTCCCACAACAAAATCACTGCAGCAGAGCAAACAACTAATTTCAGTCAGCCGGAGCTTCTGAGGAGGCTTTCGTCTGTCTACATTGCATTGCACTTCAATTCAATCCCGTGCGCATTCTAACTCCAACATATTTACTAGAACGTCAAGCCAAATAATATCAAGTTTTAATAAATGTGAATATTATTTGTTCTGGACAAAAATCTCCATTGCTTTTATTTAAATTTTACATTTTTTATCATTTTCATAAATTCATATTATTGTAAACATTGTTTTTTTAGTATTTGTAATTTTTCCTTTTTCTCTTAACATAATTTTTTACTCGTGCTCGCAACGCGCGATTCATATGTATATTTTTTTAGAAATGCTTTATTTTTAACCTTACGCTATAATTTTATTACTAATATCATTATTACGTAGCTAGCATTATAATAATTACTATAATTATAGTAATGACTTAATACAACTTAATTAATTTTCCCCTTAACAGAATTTGTTGCTTGCTTAACTTATGTACACATATGTATTTAGTATTATCCTGTAATTATTTCTATGTTGGTATTGTATAGTAGTTCATTTCTTCTTTCCATATATAATAATTAATGTAATATGATAGAAGAAGTAATGGTAATAATAATTACATAATAATATGACATACTCACTAATTGCCTTTTTGATTTTGTATGATTTCCCTTCCCCATCTCCTACACTGGTAATTGTAAATGGTAAGTTGACTAATCAGTATGATGTATGTAGACTATGTAGTTCAAGTAAGTTCATCAGCTTTTTTCCTGTACAGACTATAGTAAGTATCTTAATCTTAAAGTAATTTGTAGTAATTTGATTAAAGGTCGTCATAGTATATAATTTTTATCATCACTGACAGGGTTTGTCGGTATTTGCATGAAAAAGGTATGCAGTTTGGACATATGGGTGCTTAACAGGTGGTTGAAGATGCTTTTTGGGATCGTGTGTATATATACTCCCTATATCCCTACCATCTCAACTACTCCCTAAAGTGCACCTAGTCATTTCCATAAGGGACAATGATCAGGAACAGGTAATAGTTTCTCCATCGCTTCCTTCCCCTGCCTGTCTGTCTCCCACTCTCCGTACATTCCCATTCCCTGTCTCCCTATCAACTACTTATTAGACCTACGCACCTTAATCAATTTTCTGGGGATTTTATCAGCAAATGAGATTTAGAGCTTCTCTTTATTTTTATTTTATGGTTCCTTATATTATGTACAATTGTAGATATCCTGCTAAGCATATAGAAGGTGAATTATGTCTCATAGCATTTTGTCCGTATTGGGTAGCAATACGCTTTGTTTTTTATGCTATTTATCAATTTTATCGTAGCATACCATATACTATAATGTAATATCAATGGTTTAGTTTATGCCGTGTATTTAATAATCAATTATATAAGTACTTGAGGGCACCTACGATACTATAATTTGCATGTATATAGCTATAATATATAATGATTCAATAAGTTTTCGAGTCAAATCAATGAAGAGATAACAGTGGATATAGCATACTCTGTTGACGTATGCCTGCAGTTAGTTGTAGTGCACGGTATTGATAAAATAACAAATATATATGTACAGTATCCTTTAGACAAGTCTTGTCTTACTTGTTTATTAGTTTAGAATATATTGTGAATTTGTTAAGATATGTGAAAAATTGGAATGAGGAATTCAAAGGTATAAATCACTCGAGATAAAATGTGACAAGGATTCTCGTTTCTTTCCACGCAGCACCAAACACCAAGACAAGACGAGGCGATAGCAACAAGACATTTATCCTAAACTTCTCAATGGGGAAAAAATTGTAAAAGAAAAAAACCAAGCCATCCTGTCCAGTGTAGTGGTACGTATCTCTATGCAGCTTATGTGGAGTAGCGTAGCTGTAACTATCTTTAAATTACTTGTTCCAATGTACGCAGGTAGTTTCTTCTCTTATTATCATGCAAAAATGTTTTTGTCCATTTAGTACACCTACGAACCTGTGGCTATGCACCCGGTCAACTATATCTACTGTCAAGTGGGATATTATAATAATACTTCCAGTGCGTGGAGATGCTGCCCCGTCTTGTACTACATACACTTATAATTACTCTGCCTACACGTTCCTTTGAATGTATCCACACTCGCACTACTACAAGTCGTCTGTCCCGCTCCATGTCCGCACTTTCCGTCCTTCATCGTCCAAGCAAATCTTTGGAGATTTAATTAAAATTGTTTTCATTCCAAACTATGTAGTAATAAATTATGATCGCGATGATTGATTAACTTTTTCGCATTTAATTTTCAAAGTCTGCTCCGTCTATCGGTGCAGTCCGCTAGTACACTATCACTATGCAGCCCTGCGTTTACGACTTAGGACCCTATGTGTGTAGGCTCCCACTATCTGGTTCACCACACAGATACTGCATCAGGTATCTACAGCGGATGTCTCTCAACTCCCGTTCACATTCCTAGGAGCCTTTCAAGTATGACGTTATAAGAATGCCTTTTCTGAAATGGGTAAATATACCGGGTTTTGCCCTCTTTTAAAAAGTGTGAATCTAGTTTTGAACCTTTTAAACGTACTAATATTACGTTTGTAACACTTTTTGAAAACATTCTTTGGATTTTTCCCTTTTTGGAAAGCTCTCTTCTTATTCATTGATTTCTTATGACGTCATGGTTGCAAGGCTCCCAGTACTCGTTTCCATGTATTGATTTGGATTTAGTTTGGACGAGTCGCCTACAAGGACCTACGGAACTGGAACTACAGATGCAGTACTACAGGTTGTTTGTATGCGTAATTACCTTTGCTTAAAGTAGGTTTCTATATAGATAGATGCATCTGCATGTATGTACATAGAGAGATAGTAGTAGGTTGTATATTGTGTGTCTATCCTATAATTCATTGTCATAGATAAGATCAGATAGAAATATCTTGCTAATTGAAATGACGTGGATCCTCATCAATTTCATTGATTCAATTGATTGATTGTTTTTCATATGGATAAACATGGAGTCATATAGGTGATTCTAACCTATATTGTATTGTAGTTTAGTTTATGTAGTTTACATATTGTTGTATAAACTCGAGATTTTTAAAAAATGTACATTGATTGATAAGGTCAAGCTTAATAACGTATTGATGGATAAGTATGGATGGGTGCGTTAGTTGTGAGTTATTCATTATTACGTAGGTGTGTACGTTAGTTTATATATGTAGTTTATCGTACTGTAGTATTTAGTACAATTGCAGTTGTATATGTAAAACCTGGCCTGGTACATGGTACTGCTAATCGTACTGCGGTAGTGTTGCCTGGTTTCTCATTTATATTACACACAAAGTATTTGGAACACTTGAATGCCATTATTATATGCTATCGCTATGTATTGGCTTGGCGGCGACCACTTCGTTTAATTTAATTTTAGTTAATTATTTTAAGCGTCAATTCATACCATATCCTTCTCATTATTATCAGTGGTAGAACTTTACGGTACATTTTATTTTATGTACGACTCGGGGATTTCCATTTTGATTTTCTTGCCATTTGCAGCGTACTGTATTATTTACTTACATACATTTGCACGAATTAAAAAATCATTGCTGGCATTTTGATTTAGGTAGATACGTAAGTATGTGCAAATCATATATTATCATTAACTTCCCCCTATAACCATAATAATATGTTTAAGAATACAGTACTGTATGCATACGGCAGTGGGCGTATTAATAAAAGAAATACAATAAATTGGTGTTGAAAGAATGACGCCGTGGCTACAATTATAGCAGTTTACTCCTTGGAGCCGCAGTCCTCTCTTGTGAGAAATCACTGACTGCTGTGTTATTTATATGTACATTTACATGACGTAGGATTACAAGGGGAGGGTTTTCAGCGATAGAAAATGAAAGGCCATAACTAATAAATGGAAATCAGTTACAAATGTAGCCAGCACTATGTTTCCTTTGAAAGGTGGCCTATCTAAGTGTAAAGAGTAGCTTATTGCTAGACATTGTATCTGCTATAGCAACCAAGCAGACTTACTGACTAATTAACAATTATAATATTGAAATGCACCATACAATTTCTGATAATGCCAATTTCCCGTGCGCTTGAAAAGACAACTTTTCAAAGTGAGCAAACCTCTGTATTCTATGAATGTATGTACATCGCACCCAATCAGCTTGACTTGGAATTAAAATTGAATTGAATAGCACCAAGAGTTTTTAAATCATTAACGCGTATAGTTTTGCATTCGCGTCTCAGGCCTACCTGTTAACCTACAAATACGTGGAGCGGATCTGTGGAAGAGTCTGCCTAAGAAAGAAGGGATCATCTGCATAATTACATGTGCACACTGAAACCTGTCCAACGCCGTCCAGTCGTATCCAAGACTAAATTTTATAATAATATGATTCTGCTCTAATGTCTGTATTATTTATGTGAGGAGCACACAATGAAATATCTCCGTCTGAATTGCAATTGTAGTTTTGAATTATAATAATAATAATCATGGTAGTAATAATACAGCTGTGCGAGGGATTGTAGAACAAGTATGCGAGATGACGGAATGCTGAGTTGAGTTTCACAAATTGTTTCCTTTCCCTTGAACATCTTTATCATCTATTGAATTACCTTTCCTTTATTCTTCCCTGACACTTCAATTTTAAAAATCAGGCTCATTGTCAAGTTATACGCCTTGTTTTCATTTCATGTTCAGTTTTTTTATCCGTCTTAGCTCATCTCCTTCAAAGTGATGGCAGTATTCAATTCCACAGCAGTATCAGTACACAATGCAAGGGCCTCATTTCCCCCGTAACACTTTATCAGCTGGCTCTCATCTCTAAACTCCACTTGAGGGAGATGCCTATGTTCCTGTGTCCGTCTGCTCCTCTTTTTGTTCCTTATGCCCTATCTTTTTCCGCCAGCGTTTATTATTGTACACTGGATGGTATATACGACGAGGGGCTATAAACAACACTGCAGCATCCCACGTAGCTCAGACATTCTCGCATGACATGACAATGCATTGGAAAAAAATTATTCCAAAATAAAAAAGATTGTAACCTATGTAACAATAAATTTAAATTCGACTTGTTTGTCATTATTTGACACGTTGATAAAGAGTGAACATAAATGGCTCTAAAGTTTAACCACAAGAAAATTTGAATAAACAAGAACAACATTTCATGTCTCACACACACACAGGCACATCTGACCATATCTCAAGGAAATGTGAACAATGTTGAACCGTGTACAATATTGTATTGCAACACACAACACGACACATGCTCATGTTTTCCTTTCAGCATTCCTCATCAAATCCACAATCCAAAGCATCCATCCAAATCCACAAGCATACACACTGCTCAGCATTTCTCACCCTCACTTCTAAGATACGAGTACGTCTTCCTCACGTCCGCTAAAAAAGAAATTATGTAACTAGCAAACCAGCAATACCTTAAATTCCAGATATTATTCTGAGCACCCAAAAGCATACGAAGTACCAAACTAATACTACAAACCATCTAATAGTAAGCAAACTGAGCCATTTCCTACCACTTTGTACGTATTGGGTATGTCTAATTTTGCTTCTTAAAAGATAACTTGTAGAGTAAGGTTGAAGGGAGTTTTCTAATGTTTGCAGCCTACAGTTTTTTTCATTTTTCATCCTTACAATTGGAAATTATCGAACTTTCAAGGCAATAATAAATGCATTAAATGTGTCCGGGTCTGTTATGTTATATCTGTCAAATGAATTTTTCAAGGAGTTGTAGGTTGAAAAGACTGTTGAAGCATTTTCATTTGTTGCCAAAAAATGTGTACTTGTTGAGTAAAGTTAAAGTGAACATGGCTGATTTCCGATTACAAGGAATACACAAAACTGAAATAGTCAATAAAATCCTGTCTTTATTGTCAGAATGCTAGTTCGCGTAATTTGTAAAGTTTAAAGGTTCAGTTGCTTAACACAGGAAAGAGTGCACAAACTTGATTTTGACTGCGAGTATGAAGGCATGAGTGATGCGTTCAGAACCCAGCAACTCCAGCGACAAAGTTTGTTCCCACTGATGGTTGAAAATGCATTTAAATGAAATATGCAAAGCTGTGTGGTGGACGGAAATGGACAGGTTATTGAGAGTAGCAGTGTGCACATGCAACTCTGCGCCCACAGGTAGCACACTAGAACACTCAACAATGCGTCACTTTGTATTTGCTAAAGAAACCCGACGTCTGCTTTCACTACCACGTCAACACAGCGGCTGTCCACTGTCCACGGACTATGAAGATGGTCAAAATCTGCCAAGAAGGCAGCTTGGCATGTGAACGCCTACGGATTGCTATAATTATAATTAGGGGACCAATACGTGTGTGGACATTTCGCCTGTACTTGAACAAAGTTTGTGCCTAATTAATACACACGTAGGGGGACGACAGAAGAGAGAATGATAATGATTTATAACAGATTTCTTCCTCCTCGCTCACACTGAGACAGAATACATCTACGCTGATGATACCCCTCCTTTAATTAGACAGAATCCAATCGACCCTTCCCTAAAACTTATCACTAACACATTAATCAACAACCAACAACTTTTGACGATGCGATGCTGCTTTCCTTCTTATTGAAATTATGCAGGCAAAAACTATGTGTCTGTATGTATTCGTGTAAAAATGATAGAATTAATTATAGATATGTTTCTTCAAGGGCTACTGCTACTCTCAGTAAATTAGGCATTGTATTGCATCACCAAGGATCGAGTTAATCATATACCCAGGTATGTAGTCATATGTGATCATATCAATGGATCTAATAATAATAACAATAACAATATTAACAGTATAATCTTCTGCAACCGAGTCTATGTACACTATAATACAGATCTATGGGCATTTCAAATTCACCCTCGTCGCTTTGTCCTTCATTCTAGTTATCCAGAGCAAGCGAGTACCTCATCAACATGATGCAGATACAAAAGAGTAAGATTTTTACATCCCAAGAGGCTCACAGAATCTTTTCAAGAGTACAGCACGGATGCAGGCTGAAACAAAGCCAGAAAGTTGACATTTCTTTATGGCTGCTCAGTTTAAGTTCTAGCGGAGTGCAGAGCGTGCTTGCGTGGAACAACAGCGACTGCACTCTGCACCGACCAACCAAAACGTAATTGCCGCGTCTGTCATACTTTCCAATTAATTACAGACATGCATTGAATTCTACGAGCCTCCTGTCGCCCGCCATCCCCACGCCAACAATATCAGACAGGCTATGCTAATTGCTAATTAGTAAATGACTGAATTGGTTTCGAGACCTGCTTAGTATTTACCTTTTGTCTGCTACTCTTCTCTACAGATACAAGTATTTTATAATTAATTGTAGCCCAAGATATGGATATAATGAACTGATTGTTGGAGATGGAATTGTGTATATTGGACTGGAAGGAACTCCGTCCAAATTATTATCTCAGTTATGATGGTATTGTGTATATAGTCACCTATAGTAGTAGTCTAGATATACCTATAGCTACACGCCTAGTGCAAGTGGAGGTAAGTAAGGTATCCACTCCACTGGCGCGTCCTTACAATGAATGAATACTCGGGTCTCCTCTGTAGAACGCTAACTACGTACTCTTCAAGTAATTAATCAATTAACTAGATTTCCCGTAACTTACTTCCCATGATTCACGAGATAATAAAAAATCACAAAGAATGATCATGAAGGTAGTTCTCTCTTGTTTATAGCTACAGGTTTATAAGATTATTTTTAAAATTACATAAAAATTAGTTTCAAAGGAATAACAACAATAGTTTTCATAATTAGTTGTAATTATTAATTTATGTAAAGTCACTCCATCACGTAAGGTTGTAGTTATTATTTTAAATTATTCCTAGAATCTTAATCGCTAGTAGTACACCGTATATAGTTTCATAGCCATACTTCCACCACTCTGTATCCGTAGTTAGCTATGTTTTTATTTACGCAGTGAATATGCTTTAATCCGACTAAAGTAGTTGTATCCTACGCAGTTGTATTATTTCAGTTGTTAGGTTATTGGGATTAATATGTACAGTTAGGATTGTATTCCACTAAATCTAATACAATTGTAATTATTATTATTATTGTTACCTATGATTAGTATATATTTTTTAATGCAAATCTCAATGCTTGACGTGACTTTTAGTATTTTTATTTATATAGGCCAGTGTATAAGTGGTATGTTACATGTTTGTATTACTATCTGTATGTAGTAATATTTAATATAATAATAAAATGAATATATCAACATCCAGCCTACGCGCTTGTACGGAGGATGTACAGACTACACCATCTTTCAAAATCCTGGGGACCTTGAAGCTTAAGGTAATTAATAATAGTACTGTGTAGTATGTATTAGTAGTTGTAGTAGTTTACTTGTTATTTGGTTTGAAATTTTTAATCTCTGACGATGTAAAAAAATTTGAAACCAACATACCTACCTACTTAGGTATATTGTAATTGTAACGTTGTAGTCGGGGATGTAATGTAGTATTTTTATGTATCTATTTGTATATGGATGGAATTTTCTTTTTGTGGAAGTTGCACTTGTGTAACTCTTCTCTTTTATAACGTCAAACAAAATGTTTTCATGTACTGTCATTACGTATTTTATTTTCCTCACTGGTTTCCCTTTAATGTACTAGTAATTGTGGTAGTGTGGTAGTATAGCAGTTCTTTTCATTTACACGTAGTTTTATTTTAGCATTATTAGAAATACCGTAAATCACCAACTGAATGCCAGGTATCAGATAAACGCCGCCACACCAGCTTTATGAATTAGTGGCCGGGGCGTTTATCAGTATTTGGTGATGCACGGTACACGTTGTTGATTTGATTTTCTTTGGATTGGTATGGTACGGTATTTTATGGTCTGGTATGGTCATAGGATTTATAATGCAATTAGATGCAGTGCATCTGTGGACTCTACGAAAATCCACATTCCAAAATCCTCGGGTATCTACACACTGTCTGTTTGTATACGTAGCAGGCATGAGAGTGTATGAATCATCTTTAGGAGCCTTGCAAGTATGTCGTCATACTCAAGGATTTTTGGGCTTGGAAACAGCTTTGAAAAGTGACTAAGCTAATAATTATGTTTCGATAAGGAGTAAAACATAATATTAGGCTTTTGAAAACGTCAGGGAAACAAGATAGAACGCTGTGAAAGAGTTTGAAGGGTGGCATTTCCATAGTTGGAAAAGTGATTTCCATGACGTAATATTTGAAAGGCCCCTTATGATATAATAAAATGTGTTACCTGGTAATGCCTATATGTCTATGGAGTCTAGGTAGCGTATTAGTTGTTAATAAACTGCGAGATGATTTAAGTTAGTCATGATGTTCGAGAATGCATTGCAGTCCAAGGAAGGTGTGAAGAATTACCCGCTGTCTTCATGACGCTTCCCTGTCCGTCCTTCGTTCCTTGGTTGCGAGTGAAGAGAAGCTTTTCTGGCATCTTGTCTCCTCTTATCCCATCATTCCCTTTCAAGCCCACGAGCTCCTCCACCACATCTCCCACATACTTCACACACACATCAGACCTGGCTTGCACAGACACTCATTCACATCTTTAAGCCTGCAACAAGAAAACAATCTCCATCAAACTCACATCGCTGCCATGGCTACGGATTTAACTGCGCTACGATTAGTCAAGTCTACTCATCTTGACGACCATGAATCTTTCAGAGCTGTGATCACGTTATATGCTGGATGATTCGGCTACACAAAGTATTAAGCTAAGACTAGGCTCCAGTATGCACCGCTCACTGAGCAACAAGGCTTATTAACACCTCAGAGATGTTCCTGTCCTGTCCTGGAGACTGTAACCCAAGTATTTACTTGCACAATCATTTTTCTTGGGCTGATGCGTGCAAGTATTTAGGATTCTACTGCATAATACGAAGCCAAAAAAGTTGAAAAGAAATCTCAGCGGCATGTTCCATGTCTCAAAACACTAGTTAATAATAACTGACAGGTGTAGCCAAAGAACCTACGAATTCTCACCTTTTCTACCAAAAAAATCAACACAAGAATGTTTACCTGCCAACAGTCTTTTCGATAGTTTTTCCCGTGTCTAGTCTGTAAGAAGGAGATTGTTGGCCGTGCTAAAGGTTGTCCACAGTAATTAATACAGAACGCCCAGCCCATGTGAGTGAGTCTAACTCAATTACAATTATAAAATTACCTGTATGACATGTAATAGTGTAATGGGAGATGCAGTGCCTGAGCCTTCTATCAGCTGAACAAATCATTGAGCAAAATAATTTACGACTCTGTAATCATGTGAGAGGAAGAAAGGAATACAAGCCTATTTATCCCTCGCAAATAAGCATGCGGAATAATTGGGAAAATTTTGCATAGGATATCAACTGACATTATCTACAAGCCTTCCCTACAGGCACTGCCATCACCAAGACAATATTTCCAGAGGAAAAGGCTCAGCTTAACAGATTCAAATGAAATTTGGGAGCAAATCCAACACGCCATGCCAACGAAATATAAAATACAGACGGAAAAGGAAGAGGACTCACTCGCGTAGAGATTCTATAATTGTTGTAAGCCCATGTACTCTTATTTTTTCATCTGCAAGGAGGTTTGCTTAATTATACCTTTCAATTGACGTCTCGTTCATCTTGTCTTCAAAACAACCGACAGGTCGGGGAAGGAGATGGGATGGTGGAGGAGGGGGATGGATTCTGATTGAGACGTAATATGATAACGAGACGTCTTAAAGTTACACTGCCTTAAGGGAACTGGCTATATGGCCATGCTGTGGTATTTCAAATTCCAATTCCTTCCCTCGCTGCCCTGGTGCAGAGCCAGCAATGTAAAGTCATGGAGCACGTCGCTGCTTAAGACGCAAATGAAACCTCCAAACAATAGTTTCACATTTTGCCTAACAAATTCATTGAATCAGCTAGCTAATATTGTTTCGAGACTAATTTTTGCACTTTTTAACACACAAAAAACCTCGATTACCCCTTGTTTACATACTGCAAACCTCGGGAAATATTGCATCTTTTTCAGATTTTCAGGATACGAGTCAATTCACATCTTTAAACATTTGCCTGCGTGTCACTTTGCTACAAAGTACTATTGGATACGCATCAGGTTGCCTCTTGAGCAGCGATAGTGCGCCTTGTAAATACTCACGTTCATCTTCGTTCGTGTCCCTAGCATACATGATCATTTGAAGAGTTTAAAAAATGTAAATTGATGGTAGGTGTCTAGCTTTGATTAACTGAAACACACGACCCACCGGCATTTTCAAGTAAACAGAACATTTCCCTGAACAAACCTACAGAAAGGTACGCGTCCTACGGCCTGCCCATTGCAGTCATAGACAGGGGCATTATTTCCTAAATTAGCACCAAACATCATCACTTACCCGACAGGGAAACGCTAAAGATCCTTCTCAGTCAAAATAGGTAGTAACACTGGGTTCTATAGCTGTAGCATCTCTTGTGGTTGTTCGTCTTTGGAGTCCCTTAAGGGTTCGTTTGAATTTGTGGGTCTTCAGGTCGAACATCAGATTTAAGCTTCACAAATTCCTTAGCAACTTCGTCATTATTTCTCTGAGCCAAAATACGTAGGATTGTCCAGCCGGTCTCATCCATCTGAATTCTCTTCCCAAGTGCGAGCCAGCACGCACAAGAGCCCTGAAACACAAACAAAACATTCCTGTACAAACTCACAATTCACAAAACAATGCACCTGTAAGTTTCCACATTTTCAATCCTCATGCCTTCAAATTACAATCCACGCAAAATGGTGATCATCATCAAATTTGGCCAAACAATTATATAAGAGTGCAGTAGGAACTACCTATCTTTCCTTCATAAACAACACACACACAAAGTTTACAAAACCTTCCGCAGATACATCGTTAATCTGCTCGTATTGTTCAAGCAAAATCTCTTTGTTTCTACGTAGCACATATTTGCGCTATATTATTGTGTGTATGAAAACAAAATCATAATAAAAATAATTACAGAACAAAAATCTTGATTTAATACTGTCTGACCAACTAATGATATGGTGTCTTTCAAAGGAAACTGTACAGTAGCATTAGCAATGAAGTCCGAAGCACCTTGGCAGGTCGTAGAAACAATTTAACATCTGCCATGTCTGGTTTGTAGATGCAGGTAGCAGTTAAAATTAATGTAGCTTGCCAGTGTACTATATGTTTCACTTCCTTTATGAGTTTCCAATTAATTAAATTGCAAACTTACATCTACCTAAATGTACTAATATTTCCAGCGCAATTTGTCAAAAAATGGGCAAATCAGTTTGAAAATGCCTAAACATTATCAGTTTTTAAAAACTCGGGAGATTTGTCGTATTTTGGTAACACCATACCAAAACTAGCCAAGGACTGCATTAGAAGCACGTTCGTTGGGAATCTGCGTGCATTAGGCGTATGCACATAGAATTAGTTGGGCGAAAGGTGAATTTTAGTGATGTTACAGGAGCAATGGGAATGTGATTCATTGAAAGAGTGATTAGCATAGGAAAATAATAATGATCATATTCCACTCCTGCTGTTCCATGCTGCAGTATTCGCCGGGTGGTTGCAGTAGCCTTAGTTTTTCATCATTCACTTCTGTGCCCCTAATATTTACCCAGAGCTGAGGCATTTAGTAGTCAATGGTCAATTTGCTGGGCTTTACAGCCCTGAGTACTACAGAGTAGTTGATGTGGTTCTTAACTTGAATGCCGTATGTTGGTGGCAGCCCTTTGCTGGGCAAGAATGTGAATGTGAGTTGCCACCTCGAGGAGAGGAGTGCACATTCTAATAAGATAGAGTCATAAAATCAAGTCAAGACAAGCTGGAAACAATAATAAATGTGTTGTGGGATGACCCGCTAAATAATAAATGAATACAAGTCTTTATGAAGCCGGCGAGAGAGTAAGTGTTAGTTATTGCCTCCTATTTTTTCTGTCATCCACTCATCTCATCTGTGAGGGAAAACACTTGGACATGTTTAATGAAACACATGGCAGTTCATAAAGCTACAGCCCCGAGGTTCTGGCTAGGCCTCTAGCTTCTCTGTAGCTTCTCTATAGCCAACCATGTTTACACGCAATCTGCATAGGCCGTGCTCAACACTGTACTCACGCTAACCGAATTCATGGGCGCAAGGAGTGGGACTTGGCTCTGGTTGCATTCGTAGTTACTGGCAGTTGAGCTGAAAGCTCAAGTTGAAATGATTAACTCTCAACATAAATTTCAATTAATTGCTCAGGCAGGATGAAGGCTTGAGAAAATATTTCCCTCCAAGACTAGCATCTTCATTGGCTCCCTGCGTTCTTTTTTCGCATACGCATCACCATAATATATCAGCAGTCATACATTATCTACACCTATCTGCCTACCTCCACATCCACAGTAACCTTCCAACCTACAGGAGCCTTTCAAAAATCACCTGTCACAATTCCCCTTTTGAAAACTTGATGATTTAGTTTTTATTATTTTGGAGCGGGTTTTTTATAAAATACTAAATACTATTAACTAGTAGGTCTTATTTGCAAGGTCCCAATCATTTTTTCCTTTCCAGCCTCACTACGACCAAGAACACATAAGTTTTGCATTAACCACACTAGCAAAGACTATGCATTCCGAACCAAAATAAAAGTCAAAACCAACATATTGTACAGAGCAAGAGGAAGATTGTCAGGGTATTCATTGTGCAGCGCTCAGAAGGAACTTACGCGTTTAGCTAAATCATCCACTACGCCAAAATTCAAAATATTCAAACCTCAATGGCAAAGGTTTTTCTATCCTGCTGCCTCCAACTCTAATAATAATAACGCCTCACACGTAAACCATTCGGGTTTCAATCAACATTCGAATTAGGAATTCTTTGAGATCCGCACTCAGTGAGTTGACGGGACAGTTCAGGGATTGCTTCATGTTTCTTCGCCGCTATTGCCTTGCAGGGTTCAGCAGTGTGCCCCGTGCAGCTACGAACATCTTGCACAAAAGAATAAGCCTTGCACCCTACTCCCATGCATCTCTTCCTTTCTTCTTTCTTTTTAGATAACAGATTGCAAGAATTAATTTTCCTCTGTCCTCATCCTCACACAAATACACAATACGTCCTGAGTCAGACAGAGGAAAACAAAGACGAGGGATGAGAACAACTTCATTTTATTTCTCGCCACGTGAGGAGACTCAAATATCCTCTCTCTTTCAATATTGCATTACATTCATTGTTCCTACAAAACAAACAGAAATGCTCCTCATATTTCCCCTCCCTCTGCAGCCTGTCTCTGGATTCTGACTATCTCTGTTATACTTACGTGTAGGAGAGTCTATGGCAGCATTCTATATTAATTCATTCGAAACACTTGAGTCTCATATGTGCCACACCAATTTAAATCGTCGGCGAAGAAGCATTCTGGGGTAAAAGTCCAATCGCCATTTACAAGCATTGTGGAAGAACTTGAAAATTCAAAAATGGTCCAACTGGGTTTTGCAGTTTTTAAAGACAGTAAAATTGGTATTTGTACTATTAAAAAGATTCTCAAAATCTCTTCTTACACTTTGAACACTTTCAAAAATACGTAATAATGAAACATTATGCACTTCAAAAAAATAAACATGCAATTTTTAGTTTTAAAAAATGGTAAAACGGATAGTTAGAGTTTTCCAAAAATGTAAGAGTTATCTACACATTTTCTAATCACATGTGTACAAAATTGATTGTTGGGACGCCAAGGCCAAAGGACGGCTGGACTTGTGTGGGAATGGTTTTAAGCGGGCAGTGTACGTCAGAACAATTCTTCGGCCACGCAATGTGCACCGTTGTAGGTGTGTACACAGACTGGTAGGCACGGAGTTGAAAGATGAATCTTGGAGATGCTGTTGGGTCCGCAGCGAGTGGAGGCTGTGAGATGTTTATACGCGGGCAGGGACACGTCAAGCAGGAAGCACAACTCTCAGGCATCACCTTCGCAGTCGCCTCGCGTCTCTCCACTCGCTCCTGCAACTTCAATTCCCACCAACAGCATCTTCCTGCTCTTCGGATCTCTACATTTACATCTCTACTACCACTACCGCGCTTGAAATACACACAAAACATAGACTTGCCTTAGTGCCTTGTCAAACTACATGCTATACGGTGCTCTTAAGCCCTAAATAATTCCACCTATATTTGTCCAAAAAACACGCAAAATGCACCAATGGCAACATCATTTACAATCTTCCGGGTTCTATAGCTTTTGTCAGTACAACAAATAACTACATCTTCTATGCACTGAAAAATGCTGCTAAACATTGCATTGTCAATTAAGTATTTATAGAGCCATAAATTGGATATCAATATTCGAACCCTGAAGAAAAGGGATAACTACCTCCATGCCAATATATGTAATTTTGAAGCCGCAATGACAGCATGAAAACTGTGTAGCGTATCGGTAGACTATTTCTCATTTGGATTTAATATACGCGTACTTCCAAAAAGTAAAAGAACAGAGTGGATGTAACCTTTTCACCTTCACATGTAGCTCCGTATAAAATAAATTTCGAAGCAATACGCTTTCCAAAGAAGGGTAGTTTGGGTACCATAGGAACCTTGCCACTATGACGTCATACGATTTAGGCTTGGAAAGTTTTTGTATAGAAAGGCAAGTCTGGATTTGAGCAATTTGAAACGATGTAATATAATAAATTGACATAGTTCAAAAGTGCAAATCAGGATGTTAACGTTTGGAAAAGGTGTATATAATAAATGTTTCTCAAAAGTGCAAATTATTATTTTAGCCTTTTAAAGAAGTTAAAAATAAAAATCCAGACATTTCCAAAATATGATTATGACGTGATAGTTGGAAATCCCCTAATCTTTGTAAGCAGTGGAGGCCGGAGAGAAGCCATCGTATCACTTCACCTCAGCTGTCACTTGTGTATGCACACTGCTACCGTTAAGACACCAAAATTCGAGCCATAAACAAAGCTCGCTCATTCCTCCGTGGCATTTAATAGCATTGGGAAAAGTATGGTAACATAAAATGTCTTCTCTCCATGACACTTTATGAATCATTATTACAATAAATAATCGAAAATATAAAAATGTTGGTCCTTATAAACACTAAACAAGCGGCAGGCTGGAATATTATTTAGAATTCAAAAATATTACGAAGGACTGTCTGCGTCTCCGTCGCAGTGGCAGCTTACATTTTGTGGATGTCTGCGTAATAACGTGTCTGATTCATGATAACGACGGGTAGCGAAGGAAAGGCCAGGGAAAGGATGAAAAAACGCAGATGCGATTCAAAGATAAAATAATATGAAAGGTGCTGTACAGTTATTACAGTTTCATGTATACGACCCTCCGTCCGATGGGATGCAATGCAATGTGCTCCAAGTGCAACTTCACCACTGAAAGCAAGAGCCAATGCCAGCCGTGCTGGGCCAACAAGATCTCAATCTACGCTCCTTTTTATAGCTTTTTATTTGTCTGTATTATATATTTAATATTAAAAATATTGTGGGTTTCAGAAGGGGAAAAATACAAAATGAAAGTGGATTTATTAAAAAACCTGATTATAGACTTGGTTGGTCCTGGCGTTGGACACTCTTTCCTGTTCGTAGGACTCGACGGCCTACGCATACCTCCGTCCAAAGACCAGCCTTCCGTCTCAAGGAAAGGGAAAAAAGTTTATAGGTGAAAAGGGAAAAAATACTAAATCCCTGAGCTGTGGAACAACCACCAACCACACTCCAGTGCAACATGGGGTCACAATTTTATTCACTCTCTCAGGATTCTGGCATTTGAGATGGAAATAAAATTCCCTTTTTTCCACTTCTCCCTCTTTTCTGTTCAATGAGCTCCTCTCGACTGACGTGCACGGCATGGAAGGCTCAGGTAAATGACGGAGATAAGAAATAAAATATACAAGAGTTGAGAAAAGTTTTACCTGCTCCATGATGTCTCGCAGTTGCATGACAGCCACTCCGACGAGTCTGTCTTCACGAGCGAAGCAATAATCCTTGACGCAAATGTGCAGCTCGAAACAATCAAGATGTTCTTCGTTCCCCACGATACTGCTCAAAAGAAAGAGACACATACGCAATCAGATACGCTTTCCTGTCTTACACGCTTTATTATCATCATTAAGAGACTATTTATATGCCACAAACAAGCCTAATTATATGTCCCAGAGTAACACAGCGTCGGTGAAGGTGCCTTGTGGGGTGGGCAAGTCTAATCTCCGTTTGCGACCATTTTGACGGAGGCCATCATTACTACCACTTTGACGTAAGTCCCACCAATCAATTTTTTACACATTTGTTTACAAACGGTGTAAATACCAGTTTTGCACTTTGTAAATACGTAAATGTGGTATTTGCACTTTTAAATGTACAAACAAGGTAATTACGCTTTTCCAACTCTTCTAGCAAAACTGACATTTACACTTTTGCACAAATGTCTGAAACTGCTGCTCACACTCTTTTTTTACGGGAAAAAAGTTGATTGTTGGGAATTGCGTGAGAGTGCTTTTAAGCGGGGACTGGCCTTCTCCCACATTGCTTCTTCACCCACGATATACTACACATAGCCTCTTTCAGCAGCATCTGTAGTTTGCCATGAACTATAGCAATGCTGGATTTTCGAGACTGAGCCTATGTTCGTCGGTGAATGGGATGCGCGCAGTTGGCAGTTGAGAAGCGACTAATGGCGAGAAGTTATTCGAAGAGCGCCAATGCCTCCGCACCAGTCGACACCACCGGACAATAATTTGTGAAATAAGCGAGCCAACATTCATCCAACTTGAACCTTCACTCAACGACGGGAGTGCCTGCAGGACGAGGCCTCGTCTCCCCATCCAATCAACACATCAAAGATCCAACATCATCCATCAACATCGCCATCATAATTAAATTAATTGATTGATCAATAAATTCCACGCATCCACTCAATGAGCCACCTATTTAACGTCCGCATGCAGTCAACGGGACTCAGTCGCTTCCGTTCCTCCGCAATCCTTCCATTCAGCCGCACTCACTTCTCCGCAGCCACCACCTCGCACACTCCGGCGCTTCACTCCGTCGGAGCTCCTCTCCCTTTTTTCCACTGCCCCCGTCCTAACTTCTCACAGTACGTAGAATACTAGTCCACCAGTTCAACCCATTCACACAAATTAAACATTGAAGCATAATTTTAAATTCATTCAAACGTCCTATCTCTCCTCCAAAGATCACAGCTCAAAGGGAAAGAAAAGGAAACAATCCTTTTAAAAAACAAACATTGCACTGTGTTGCAGCTAATAGTTAACCTTCATAGAAATTGCTGGTTACGCTTTAACTTTAACTTTAACGACACGTAAACATAGACATTAATAGGTAACTTCAAAGCAATTGCAAAAGCGTTAGGATGCACAATGGCGTGTATGCTTAAAATCTGACAAAGTCTCAAGATATTACAATTTATTTGTAGTATTTAACAATTAGTTACGAAGCGCTAGTTATACATATTTTGAAAAAGTGTAAGTCAATGTTATGCATATTTTAAAAAGTGCAAATGTTAGTAGGTATTTAACAATATATAAAACTTGATTTTATCTACATGTCGAGGAAAAGGAGGAATATTGTGCTCTTTGTGAGGATTCATGGATACGTGTCACTTTGCATCTTAGGCAGCGAAATGCATTTCGCGTACCTATGGACAATTCAGCGTCTTTAGATAATAAAACTGAGAAATTAATTTGTAGGAAAGAATGAGAATGCACATAAAAACTACTAATATCTCCGATAACGAAAAATGGGAAAGGTTTCATTACAAAATATAAGACCGAAAGAGGATTTAGCATTCCTTATGCACCTATCCAGGTGAAATAATGAGCTGCAAGAAATCCCAGGCACTAGTGTGCCCCAAATATTCAAAAACACAACAGCAGCAGCAGAATCTGAACACTCAGAGCGGAGCAATACTTAACTGCTTTACTTTTTATACCTGACGAGTAACACATTTGGCTACTGTTGGAATTACCTCCGAAAATTAAAATGAAGATACAAAGACATTTAGGTCAACAAAAGGATGGGGCTCAAATGGTGAATTAAAAAAATAAGACTTCTACCTGATAATCAGTAGCAGGACGCGATAATCCGTGGGCAAAAAATGTAATTTAATACTACAGAGTGTCAATGTGAGTGGAACTGGGAAAGCACGGTCATCCGTTGTGAGCCAGCGCATAATTTAATTTTACTTGTAAAATTTATCCGAAGCATTATTGTTTTGCACGTGAGTTGATAGGCGAACAAATTACTTGACTCATAAGTCAGAGGAACTCATGGGAATAAAGTTGAGCAATTCTCAAGGAAGAGTGTGTGTGTCTGGAAATATTTACTGCACACTGTGTGGAGAGGGACTCAGTCACTGACTACTGCTGCGTTCATTTTCTACGGAAGCCCCGCTAACAGTAATCAAACAAGTTGAGAGATGCTAGTCTGCTTAAAGAGATGTAGTTTATTTCCTAGGTGTACACGGTGGGACGCGAGCAATGTGGATTTGAAAAGTTTATTCACAGATAAAAAGACGACAGACGTGGAGTGAAATGTTGGGTGGCAGCAGGATTTTCACCAACCAATCCAAAAGCGTCTCCGAGCCAAAGGACCAACGAACCAACTATTTCCAGTCCTTATCTCACAATAATGAGTCTCCTGTCTCAATGCCCTGCCACTTCAAGGATGTCAAGGGTTAAGATGCAAAATCACGCCAATCCAGCATTGCTCACACGGCTAAATGTTAAAATACACAGTGACGCGTATCCACCAAGCCTTATAAAAAACAATGTTTCCGCAGTTTCCATAACAAATATATGCTATTTGAGTAGTTACATTGGATTGGAGCTTTTGAATGCTTTCAGAAAATGAAAACCGTGTTTTGACGTTCTTCAAAAAGTATATCATGTCTTTAAATGGTTTCAAAAGTGTAAACCGAGATTTGTTTTGCAAAAGGTACTGCTTTTGCATGGTTTGGAAATTGTAAAATTTTCAAGACCTCATTAAATCAATACAGCAAGAAGAAGATCAACAGCCCAAGAAAAGTAGGAAAATATTTTGCTTGTCTGAGGCCACTTTGGATGTTAGCACTGTTTTGCTTTTAAGCAGTAAGGAATTAGCGTGATTTTGCATGTTCACCGTCGATATGCAACGTGCTCATGGAAGTTAGAACTCTACACACTCCGTTTCTAAGATCCTACGACGTCAGTAGGAGGAAGAAGAAGATCTTGGAGGAGAAGAAGATCTCGCAGGAGAAGATGGAACTGTAGATGGTAATCAGATGGGAATTGTGAACTGGAGACATCCATCTCGGCTGCGACGTGGTGGCGGATGGCTCTTCCCAAATGGGACAATTCGGGCGACTGATGATGTGTGAATGATGCGGAGGATCGACTCCCTCACGCATCCACCCACTAAAGACTGGCTAATAAAACTAAAGATAGCATCTGCAATTAAAAGAGGAAAGGAAAGCAGTAGCGACTCACAAGTGGAAGGTCTCGTTGAACTTGGGCGACCACGTGTTTGATTTCGACTTGGTCGCCTGTTTCCTCTTCTTGTCTGCGAGGTGCGGGCCGATGAGGTTCGTCTCCACGAACGGACGGAACATCCCGCTTGTCACCGGCCATTTCAAGTCGTTCGACGCAACCACTTCACGTTCCAACGCACAGGATCACAAGAACATGAAAACAAGTAAACAGAAACACATTTAAGATCAACACACACAACACTGCCACATGCCCAATCATCATCTCTGTCAGTCTAATGTTATCGGGATGCAAACATGTCATTAAAAGGTGATACGCAGGCAAATGCAGCAGCTGCGTAAGGAAGCCTTACAAGTACAAGTCAGTCTCTGGGGCCTTTTAAGCAAAGGCATCTTTCAAAATGTTCGAATACCAGGACATTTTAATACTTTTCATCCGCTCGCTCTAACAATTACTACAAATGCCATGTTTTGAACTGTTTAGAAAAGTCTAAATCTACTACTGCATGTTTTGAAAAGGCTAAAACTATGTTTTCACATTGTTTCAAAGGTCCTATCTTATTTCACTTCCTTTTCGAAACGATTTTATTACGTGTACACACTTTTTCAAAACATAACTATTACTTTTGTCACTTGCAAAGCTCTTTTCAAGTCCACAAATCCCAAGTCGTCATATTTGCAAGGCCCCTAGTTCGAGCTACCTATTAACTGCTGTCCGTATCACTCACTGTATACTTTCTAGATTACCATTTCCATACAAGGAATTAAGATCACGATTCCAGTTTTTGTCCTAAAAACTAGACTAAGGCTTCTGGCAAACTGAAACATTAACACAGTAGTAGTTCATTTACGAAGACCTTTAAAAAACGAAACATTTCACATTTATATTATCCATCCAATTCTCCCTGCAAGAATAAAACGAGTTATAAACGTGTATGCTAACTTAATCTTTGCTACACAATTCTGAAAGGCTCTTGTAAAAACTTGCTGCATTTATACATGAAGATCATGTGCTGTCCCACGACTACTCGGGTTGAGTACAGGAATAAGATTCATTCAGACTGAGACACAGGTTCTTGTGGACAAATATTTCCTTTGTTACTCTAAAAGGAAGTCGACTGGTTGATTTAAATGGCGTAGGTAATTGTGGGTCCCTGTACTTAATGCCCACCAATAAATGCTCATTTTACTCCTTGTATGTCCGTTGAAGATGCTCAAAGTTTATGTGAATTCTGACGCCTTGTCAACATTTCCAACTTCTCAATCTTCACACAAATAAATTAAAAAGACAGACCAACAAAGTACTCAAGCGCTCACAAGTGACAAGCACGCCATTCTCGTGTATTCTATCTGCAGTGAATTAAATAAATAATCGCAATAATACTTTCAAGTCTAGGAAAAATTGAAACCACGCAAATGTGTCGTCAAGACATGTCTACCACAAATCTGCACTAAACCTTACAAAGCGTCGTCCTTCAGGGACTTCCAAGTATCACGTCATAGAAACCATCTTTTTCAAATGTGGAGATATTATGTTCTGCCCTATTTTACAAGGTTAAATCTAGTTCTAGTTTTTTAACATTTGTTTTAAAAATAAAAATACTATTATACAATGTTTTGTACCATTCAAAAAGTTTATAATTATTATTTATGCGTTTTATGAAAAGGCTAGTTCCATTTTTTACAGTTTCAAAAGGCTTAAACTTGCTTCTGCATAATTGGAAACCCCTTTTGTTACGTTTTCACACTTTCTCAAAACATTATTATCCTTTTTGCGTTTTTTCAAAGCTATTTGCAAACTCAAGTCGAATGACGCCATAATTGCAAGGCCCCGCATCCCGCCCTACTGGTGTCAACTTGACTAATCAAATTTCTATTCTTTATGGTCATTTAACATTTTGCGGCTGAACAAAGCCAAGTCTTTCCCAGAGAGTTTGGTGGGCTCTGCGTCCAACTCCAAGGTAATTCGCAATTCACAGTTGGGGTTAATAATATCAAGTGAAAGTGAAAGAGTTGACAGTGGATCCTACGTCAGCCCAAAAATGCCAGTGTGTCCAGACGAAGCGAAGGTTCTAATCTAAAAAATGTTCAGCCCCTGACTCCTTGGAAGAACTCATAAATTAGCGGGACTGACAAAAAAGAATGTTCCTCACAATTTGCTAAATTCTTTACCACCTGGAGTGATCCGCAATGAAAAAAACTGTAAAGTTCCCTACATGAGCTTCTTCTGCCATAATTTTCTTCTCTGTCTTAGCAAAGAAATGAAGATAACATTTAAATATTAAACAAACTGGTTTCCTCCAAAACATCTTAAATTCCTCCCTTCGTCCAATATAAATTAAACATTGCGAAATACGATTACAGACGCAGTCTTGCGGGATTCACCCTCATCGCCATGCTTTTACACACAAAATCTTAATCTTGCGAACTGCTAGTGTCATCTCCCCACATTTCATACAGCAAAAATTTGAATATTACAAGCCACACTACGATGGCATCCCACTGCCAAATAAGGAAAACCGTCCACTCTCATCTTTGTATTAAATTCATTTCATTTCACAGTTGTACATGAGTTCCACCACAGATAATTTATGGCTACATTGTTTCTCCTCAAGAGCTGGTGATTGTGTGAGATTTGCTCAAAAATTCAAATCTATGAGGGTAACGGAGGATTTATGATTTAATCAATATTAAAGTTGGCGAGGGGAGAAGACGTGGGAAATAATGGGAGATTCCAGGAGAATGTTTTGAAATGGGGAGAACTATTGTTTTTACACCTGGAGTTCAGCCGTACGAGTAAAGTGAGTTGGGATCAAGAATTCTGGGTGCGACTCTGAGGCATCGCTCGTTGGCCACAAAAAAAAGAGACACTAATAAATCAATGCACTCCGCAGTCTGTCAGTACCGAATAAACAATACTGTTTTTCATGGTGGTCAAACAGGTCAATTGAAAAAAATATGTGCGCGTGGACGACTCTGGAAGCCTTAAGCCTCAACGTACACATCCTGGCCGAAGAAGCAAAGTGGACCTCCACCGCCGCTTTAAAGCGTTGCCACGGAAGCGTCTTTTTGACACAGCCACATTTGAACCCAGCTGCGTCTTTCCGGGAAGTACGTGCGTATAACTGGAACACTTGCTGAAAATAACAAATGTCGCATACACACTAAACTACCATAATTCTGGTTACCACTTTCGAGAATGTGTAAATGTCGTATTCACACTTTTCAGAAACAGTAAAAGGGACATTTCCATTTTTTGAAAAACCTTAAAAACTGCATTTACACTTTCAAAAGTAGCAAAACTGCCATTTACACGTTGCAAGAGTGCCTAAAAAGGTTTTTCAGCTTTTTGAAACCAGTAAAATGTTGATTGTTGGGACTTGCAACAAAATGATCGTATTTCCGTGAAAATACTTTTAAGTGGAGACTTATTCCAGAATGCTTCTTCACCCACGACATGTGTCTGAAGACAGCTATGCACGAGTAGCTGCCTCAAGTAAAATGCATAAGGGATCCGAGAGTAAAGTAAAGTGATGAATGAGCATCTCTACTCGCAAATACAGGCGTTCTCAAATTTCTGGGCAAACCGCAGAAATGAGAGATTTAAGAGCCAAAAACATTTGATCATCCTTGAGTGTACAGAAGAAAAAAGAAATGTCAAAGGAAACTCTAATTCACTCATTAACTGTCTGTAGGTACATTGCGTGATAAGAAGTACAGATAAGAATTAATTATGCACCAAGAGACGCAAATACAAATACAACCCGGATCTTTTAAGTCTCAAGTACATACGTAAACAATGCATGTGATTAATTAATATTCAAAACTTTAAGTTTGCGTCTAACCAGCAGTCTGGGAACTCACGTGGGTCGCGTTGAGACTCATTATGACTGCCAACATGAGGAGATAAACAACTAAATGGAACAGCTTAACTGCTAACTAGTTTCTCCGTAGCAATTAACGGTTTAATTAACTTACACATGGAAAGGAGCAATTCTGAATGTAAATTTATACTGGCGTGTTGCTCTGAGATAGATGCCTGATACATCTTCTGATTAAAGAAGCCAGTGCCAGCGAGTCTAACTTGCCCCTTATTAAGGGGTACGCATCTCCAAAGGCAGTATCTCTGCACTTGAAATGTCTAGTCGAGTTGCTAGAGATCTCCACAACAACCTTTCCAAAACTTTTCTTTTCCCTGACTTTTCCAACGCAAGAAATTCAAGTTTTCAACTTTATTTTCAGGAAACGCTCTCTTACGAGGGGATGAGGGGCTATCCAATTATGACGACGCAGATAACCTTTTTTTGAAATGTTCAACAGGCAAGTTTGACACTTTTAGCAGCTTACGATTCAAGTTTTACCTTTTTACCATTGTTTACCTTTTCAAAGACGTCAATACTGTGTTTGAAACCCCTTCAAATTGGTTAAAAACATGGTTTGCCAATTTGACATTGGCATTCTTTTTGTGATATTTGCCGAGCTCTGAGATGTTGAAAGGCAGTACTTGTGCCCAGCAACTGCCTCGTTACTTGAGGTTTGCCGAGGCGCTCCCTGCTCAAGAGTGCCTGTACATCTATTATTTACTTTTAATACGTGAACAATGTACTTAAGTGCAGATGGTGAAAGTTGGGCGCAGTGACTGAGATGAGAAGATGGAAGAAAGGAGGAAACTCACCTTTGACAGTAACCTTGTGTTCTCCGGTGCCCGGATGGGTGAAAAGATCAACTTGGATGGAAACTTCTCCCACACTCCCTTCGTCCATGCTTGGGAAATCTGTTAAGTTTTCCACGGAACAAAATCAAGTTAGTGAGACTGAGTTGGAAGATTTGGCAAATACACATGAGCACATTACAGGGAAACTGCTTATTCTAAATTTCCTAGCACAACTACCCAGGGAGTTTCTTTTCTCTGTAAGTTCGCTAACACTTTATGCAAAGAAACTATCTGCACAACTGCACTGCACTGTACACTGGACTAAGTCACACTGTAAAAGCTTCAGCGGTTGCATTTCCAAATACTTACTTCTTGTACAGAGACACTTGTGCTATTCGCATTCTCGTAGAATTACCGTTTTATTTTTATTTCATGCTGTCTCTTTGGCGGGCTACCCTCCGTCAGTGTCTTAATAGTTAATAAAGCCTCATTAACAGAAGCACAAAAATATAAGTTTCCAAAAACAAACCAAAATAATGCTCTATTATATTGTATTGTAGTAAAAGCATTGACTTACAGGCTACTTATCACAAAAACCAAATCAAATGTAACATTACTCGCTAAAAAGCTATTTTGCGCTTCCTCAACTCTTTCAAGGTATGTAGGAACCTTCAAAAATTAATTAGCGTAGAATTGTACGTGTATTACTTGGCGCACAAAAACAAAAATCTGCTGTGGGGCCTTTCGTGTGATGTCATACGGTTTTGGTTAAAAAAAATTCCAAAAACTTCAAATCGTTGAATGATAATCAGGTTTCGAAAAATGTAAAAATGTAACATGTGCACTTTCAAAAAATGCGAGACTACAAATTCAAACTAAAAAAATGTCAATGCGAAATTTTAGCATTTTGAAAAAGCTCATTTATGACATGATAGTGGAAAGGCCCGTGGATTGTAATTTGGTTGGTTGCTCATGCAAGTGTTGCATCGTACAAAAAAGCACTGCATTATTAGTATTGTGGGTGCCGGGGAAATGAGGACGGCACGAGTGCATGTGGACAAGGACGCGGGATCGGCTGATCCAGTAACAATTTTGGGACCTCAGGGTGCTCCTTTGGGTCCTTGAAGAATGTTGAAACTGGCGCTAAAGAGAATGAAAGCCAAAGGCTACTTTCCTGTGAGCGAGAAAGTATTTGGCAGAGACGGTAAGACTAGATACGGAACTACAGACGCTGGTAACGCCAGTACTTGTAACGCTAAAAGCTTCAAAAGGCTACAGTTACAGTGGGGAGTTGGAGTCAAGTAAGCCCCAAGGAACCCAGCCTGAAAATACTGCGAGTACTCACAAAAATACGGTAAATTACGAATAGACTACGAGTAATAAAATACGGCCACAGTTCACGGCACAGTTTACGATTTACGGACGACGCAGGTTTAATAATGAAAACTGGAAGCGATAGAAAGGAGAAGACGGGAAGATGAGAAGATGCTGGAAGATAAAGTAAAAATAGGAAATGCTTCTATGCAAGAGTTGCCTAAGTTTGTAGAATTGGATGGCTTTACCTTTTCGTAACTCTTTGGGCTTCTTGGCTTTAAGAACTTCTTCAAGACCGGGTTCAGAGAGTTCATCATCACGATCGAATGAGAGTGCCCTGAGCTCAAGCGTCTTTTTGTCGTTCAGTGGGACTAGAGAGACAACAGCGGAAAGAATGCATTTTTCCACACCATTTAACTAACCCACACCACCAACACTTAATTATTCCAACATCACATTAGCATACAAACATCTCCTAAAATAGAGAGCACACAAACACCATTCACCCCACGCAAGGAAGGAAGAGGACGCGGCAGTAGAGGGCAAAACGTCAAAGAGTCAAATCAAAAGAATCAAAAAGCCTATTGCACCATCTGCATCTCGACCTCCCCAGTATCACGTCACAGAATTTACATCCCTATTTTTATCCCTCTTTACAAATACTAACACCCTTCAATCCCATACTAATCCTCAATCCCATACTTTCCACTATTTTAAAAATATGTATTTCAGCATGTCAAATAATATGTTTTAAACTGTTTTGCTTTCCTTTCAAAACGTTAATATAGTGTATTTGCACTCTTTTAACATCTTTTACAACCACTAGCTCTACTTTTGTAAACTTGCTCAAAAAACTATTTTCTTTTTCCCTGTTTGTCTTAGTTGTTCCCC
>JAQFZC010000102.1:0-85396 GCA_034695205.1 Dicyrtoma fusca | reverse complement strand
AGGGCCTCTGAAAACTTTGTTGCGGATACATAACAATAGCTTGCAGTGGATGCAGAGAATAAGTGAATACCCCTAATGTCTTGACTATGAACAATTCTACTGGAATCCCCTGAACAGCAGCAGCTACAAAGGGACCGAGCTGAGAGCTGAGAGAGGCATCAAATGGCAAGACACTTTCGCACATCTTACAGAATAAAAGAACACTGCCGTCTCTCCAAAATAATGAACATATAGTAAAAAGGAAGACAGCACTCAGGGATGATTCCCACACAGCTGTCGGTCATATCTCCAGCCACATATCATTGATCGTCATGCGAATAATGTACAGCGTATGACAATATATTATGCTGAAGATGACGTTGACGGCATACCGAACGAACAAAAAAAGAAGACGAGAATCAACGCGTCTGGTGTTCACAGATTAAAAATTCCATCTACTGCACAAAGTACCTCCGTACACTTTAGAGACATTACATTTCAGAGGCGTCTTCAAACTTTTATGCTCAACCTGCAGGGGAGCCGATGGAACAACGGCAGGCTCTTCGACTCGGAGAAAGCTACCATCATTAGTGTGTGTGTGGTTTACATTATGCATACTAGTCATGGAGAAGCGTTGGCGTAACTCACTGAAGTGACATTCCCATTTGATGCAATCATTCATTCGACCATTTCTCGACACTCACAGCCCTTTCACAGATGTGCACTCTGTAAACTCTAACCCGCTGGGTAAATGTAGTGAGAAAGCAACGAATTCCAAGATAAATAAGAAATCAAGAGACACTTCCATGTTTACACATACAATCTACAATCCAGACTAACTTATAAATGCGGATGAATCACACGAACAGGAATTCAATTATTAAAGGGCTTCAAGGAAACTGACGGAATTTAAAACTATACCTGCTACAATTACAGTGAAAATACTTTTAAACATTATTCTCTGAGGAGAAAATTCATGTCAGACCTTCCAGCTAAAGTTTGGGAGCTATGGAAGTCCAATTTTTCCTTGCCTTTCTTCTACAAATTTAAGCAGCACAATTTTTTCCAAACTACCCGAGTAAGCACTAGAACTTAAATATGCTCCTCTCGTTTGTATTCTACATTCAGTTGATTAGATCAGTGCTTATCTTATGGAGACTGCCCACGCTTTGTTACAAATAAAAAATGTCTGGAAGTTTGGAAAGAACTGAAAGAAGTAATGGACGTACCTACCTAAAGTATCATCATATCTCAATTCTCATGTCTTTATGATGTACTACCTCTTTCATACACTCCATTTGAATATATGCATGTGAAATCAACAATGTTTGTATTGTATGCTTACACGACTTTGCATTTACAGTACTGTATTATCATTTTTATCACGCTAAAACCCGAACAATTGAACAGCAATATGATTAACACAATACGACAGACAGAAGTGTAGACCAGCTTATGAAGCGTGCTTGCTCTACTTTCCCTGACACATTGATCCAGTGAAGGATTTGCTATATGTAAATGCAAATAATTATTACCTTTATGTAGTATACCTCATTGAGTATATTCAGTATACTGGCTACGGCCGAGGCCATAAAACTGATACATTTCGTATTGACCACTTCAGGGATAAAGCAGATAAGAGAACGTCTCGTCATGCCACAGCCTGCAGTACTAATTCACCCAAAAATAAATCAAGCACTCAAGAAAAGACTAGACATTAAGAAACATTAAACCTAAACGAAGATGCATCTATGAACAACTGCACATTTGTGTATATACGCTACAAAAAAGCAAAAAGAGTATACAAACTGCAATACACACATATCAACTTTATAGTCAAAAGATCGCCGACTGAAATAGTTTATAGTAAAGCAATACAATTCTACATTTGTATAATTTGTTATTACTATTTTTATTTAGACATTACATAGATTTGACTAACAAATTTCCCCTTAAAGACACTATCATTCATTTTGCCTGAAATCAAATTCTCGATATGAGTAGTAAAAATCAAATTTATTTTGGAATTTTTAAAATATTCACATAACAAATTACGTAGGTACTTCGTCGATACCATCAAAATAGAATAAGACTGCATATTATGTGTGTAAATCGTCTGTACTCCAATTTCAGTTCTAAACATTCACCACAGATTATTAACTGTGATTCATGCAATCATGCAATCAATGCAATGCTAGCACAAGTATGAAAGGAATACTCATAGTATACTGATACCGAGTGCTATGGCCTACCTTTATAAGGTGACATTGATAGTTTTATTTTAACACCGACGTTTTTCTCTTTAAAAAAAGAATTGCAAGTATTCCAACAGAACTGCAATGTCCTTCAAAATATTTTTCAAACGCTGTACGCATACCGAAAATTATTTGGCCTGAAAAGCTGATAGTCATAGTATTATCTAATACAAAAATAAAGAGGTATATAATATCTGCCTTGAAAAGCAAAAGCCAGTCATCTCTACTTTAAAATAAGTAATATTGCATGTAAATGAAGCAAATATCCCGTTTTATATCTTATCAAAATCAAATACACCTACAATTTTAATTGTATACAATGATTATGCGTTGCCAAAGCGAGGCTTTATTGTTAGAAGCGTTCTATATTGAAAAATAAAATGACGCGCCGACACCTCTAAAAACATAGCTTCAGGGTCAACACGAAAATACAAAATGTTGCGCTCTCAACTTCATTGTTGCAGTAATAATTGTAAAGCGGATTAGGCTAATTGCTACCTATATAGGTACAATGCATGTGATCAGCTGAAGTGGGTAATTGGAATTAGAAGTCATAAATTAGATTGCGAACCATGTGGAATTCAGCCATTCCGTAACACTGAACATACGCTTCAAAGAGGCATAGACCACGGCGTGTAATGTAGTACGTACATACGTAGGTAGGTATGCAGTATGTAGGTTGTTTCCTACAAACAGTACAAACGAAGCCCCAGCACATGGTATAGGATCATGCAAGATAAGAGAGAACGTTCAAATCCAAGCACATTCATTCCGACCCTCAATTATGGTGACAGCGAAGTAGTAATTTAATAAAGTACTACAGCCTAAACTATAACAGCTTGGATCCCCACTACACGAGAACTAAAATCCAGTTACGTAACTTTAAATCACATACAGAGTACAGAGCAAGGGGGAATATGTGTAAACCTTCCAAGTCAGCACGGCATATCAGTAGCCAAATAATGAATCTAATGATCCACCACTAACCTTTTTATTATTCATTGTTGAAAGCTCAAATGATCTAACTGCTCTAATTCTGCTTCTCAAAATTGCCAATAAATATCGTCATAAAACCTCAAATTTCCAAAACAAGTCCCCTAAATAATCTACAATAAAAATAAAACACAATAAAACAATTACTAGTACATAATCCCATTACTTTTGTTTACTATATTTAATAGAATATCCCATGAAATAAGCTTTCCCTTCGTCTGTATGAAAATGGTAACAAAAAAAAATGTTGAAAAACTTGAAATAAATTGCAATGACAACATGTCATACGTAGATACATATTTTTCACCCGGGTAAAATTTAAGTTTTTGAGGATGTATAATAACCCAAATTGTAAGCTTCTCCCAGACACATGTTACATTTGCAAATATTACGTGCCAGTAACGAATTCTAGTACAGCATCTTTGAAATAAAACTTGTTTCATTCTCTCTGAAATTATATTTATATGAAGGCACATTCTCTGCCTTAGTTTTCTAAGAAGGAAATTCCAACAGGACTAAAGGATTGAATTCAAAGGCTGAAAAATGACACAATTTATTAATGAAATCCAGCTACCAGAGCAATGCTGACTACGACGAGTGAGAAATATCATTTTATAAGGGTTTCAGATACTTAGCTCAGTGAACTGTAGTTATGATGTTACTTTGGCCTACTCAAAAACAGAAGCAGCTTTCCTGAATTCTCTCATTACATCTTTGTAAGAAAATTTCAAAGGGAAATGTAATGGGAAACATAACGACAAGCTTTTGTTTCAACTTTCAGACTAGAACTCCGCCGTACCTGTTTCATCCCCATTTAAATGCAGTCAATTTTGGTGGACTAGAAACAAGGCTGGAAATCCTATACATGCGGCAAGGAGCGATACTCTTGCAGACAGCCAAATGTTTTGTTTTAGAATAGATATCTACTATCTACCTACCAAGGCATCTTCTCCCTGGAAGAGTATGTAGCTACCTATTTCGCAACCTTATATCTACCTATTATTAAAAAAAAATGTGAGTATGACTTGGAAGACACTTATCTCGTTAAATTTGAATATAGGTATGCATACAAGATGGACGTTTCGCTACAAGCCATTATTATGCTTAAGCGACAAAATACAAACACAATTTACTCTGTCTCTCACTTCATTTTGTCATGTGCACTACTCCTTCATAACATAACACTCACGGAAAGCACCTAGAACGGTGACCTACATCGGCACGGGAGTTGCTGCAGCAAAGTTGTATGTGCAATTCTATAATGGCAGATAAAAATACAATTTTATGGAAATTCAACGCAAAGATTTAAAAATCTGAGACGGTTGTCAACGTACCTACACCTACATGTACACTGACAATCTCAAGCAATAAAAAATAGTGAGGGTAGGAACGACGAAGTATGAAGACACGCACATATACAGAAAAAGATAAAATAATCAAACTGGAATCTCCTTTCATAGCTTTTCCTTACGTATCGTGGAACAGAGGAAAGTGTCACTCTTGATGTTCTCGAGAATCCTCTCCGAGATATTGCTCACAATAATATCATCAACTCGTATTGAAAATGTTCGTCCGCTGAGAACTCCAAGCTCATCATTCCCAGCCCCGCCAGCGCCATTGTACGTTACCTGCGTCAACACAATAATATTACTTATGCATGAGAGTATACCCATCACATTTTGTCAATTTGCATAACTTTATGATTTATTTATTTTTCCAATACACTTCTGTCGATGGCCTATTTTATTCCTTGGAATCCTTTGTCTTACTTTTTTATGTTTCCCACGTCTCGTACTTTATGCTTCACTAAAATTTGGATAATCTAACCTCTCGTAAAACCCACGGAAACGAGATCAAAATGGGATAGGATTATAAGTACCGTATAGTAGCATATCGCTTCTGTAACTTCAAAATGTCTTAAGAATAAGGCAAGTTCTGTTTAGCTGAGAAATGACAAATTCCCCTCTTATCTTTAATGCAAAATGGGCAAAATTCATTACAAGTAGTAGATATAATAACACGATAACTACAATTTTTGGCGTAACGTTACCTTTTGGGTAGCCTCGATGATATGTTCTACCCAAGATATTTAATTGAAGCTCGTAGAATAGATCCTGATATCATTGGTGAAGAACTTATCGTCGAAGCTAACCAAGTGGGGCGAAACCCCACTTGTCCATAGTATATAATTATACGATATAATATAATCAACCATTTTGAGGTTAACCAAAAATCGCTCTTTGGACATTTTGGAGTTACACTAGCGATATACAGTAGTGATCCCCGCTAAGCATTATGGTTTTCCACACCATAATATGATGGAACAAAGAGTACTTCCCCCCACGCGCCAAATTACTGTACAAGGAGCCTTTAGGCTCGGACCTGTACGTCGTGCCCTTGGGGGCTATTTGCCCGTGGCGTGCTAAATATTTCGGTTAAATAGCTAATACTGTAAGGGAATAGCTAACAGTGAAGGAAATATCCCTTGGAGCAAAGTAGAACGAACTCCTAATTTTTTAGATCTTGTTACTAATGCATAGAAAGGGCAGTAGCTGTACATGTACTTCTGCACCTAAAAGCACAAGTCTTTTCAACAAAGTTTAATTTCTCTATCACATGTCTCAGGCAACCTAATATTTCCAAATGTTCTTCAATTATGCAAGTGGCTTTGTATATAGAATGCACGGTTAAAAAACGATATATTTATAGGAACTTACTTGTTGCGGATGGTTGACGGAAAGGAAAGTAAACGTGCAAAAAGAAATGCCAATGAGGATGACCACCACAAGGGATTTGTAGAGAGGAGACACTGCCATTATGTCAACGTGTCAAGTATATCTGTAAAAATATTAATGAAGAATAAAAATGTAGGGATTTACTTAAACCAGTCATTGCATTATAGGCTAACATTTTTACGTATGTATTCCCTAAAATTTGTGTCAACAGAGTGCTGAATAGTTGTATAAAATGTCAAAATAAGCAGTGCTAATCACAGCAGTACAAGTACTCCTACTACCTTCATAACAACCAACATACACAGCCTAGGTAAACATTGTGGAGAACGAAACTTTGTTTGGAGATCCGTCACCTCAAAGTCCCACCATTCTTATAATACACATACCTAGGTAGATAGGTAGTTTATTTTCAAGCATATTACAAGAATTGTTATTCCATTATTATTATAAAGCCACAACTTAAATTGTATCTTGCAAACTAAATTCAACACGTTTTTAAAACCTTTTTAGTTTTGTGAAAGAAGCCCTACGGAACAAATTTAGAGAGACCACACTATTTCCGGGAAAAAGTTCCCCGAAAAACCCATCTCTCCGTAATTACTATCCCAAATAGTTCATCACAAAGCGTTTAAAAAACAGTTTTAAAAATATGTCGAAAATTTGAACGTGAAAAATTTACGTTTCAAAAATGGTTCAGAATATGTAGTTTGGTAGAAGTAGTTTTCTAGTTGCATCCATACAATACGTGAATAGCCATCACTAGGAATTGTGCCGAAATGATATCATGATGATGCTGAACTGGAATTACGTCACCATGCTTGCTCAGCGACGATAGGTATACACTATGTAGCACGTGGCCCAATTAAAAATTTTCAGATCGCATCTCTGGTTGTATCAGTATTGTCCCTTCATTGTTTTAAACTGTGCTAAGCCACCTACAAGTTATGTACGTAGACACTCGACCCTCGATCCGTACCCTTAAATTGCAATTTAAATAGATATTGTAAACACAGCGATAAGTACCACATTACTTTAAGAATATGTAAAAAGCAAATTTTAAAACTAGTAATGGTCTAATTGTCACGTACGAGTAATTGGGAAATTAGAGATTTATGAATAGGAATTCTAGACAGCTACAGCAGGATTTATTTGAGATCGTGAAAAATAGAGCTTTTAGAATGCAGCAATGTCAACATTGCGACACTAAACGCGATCCCACTAACTTAGTGTCTATCTTGAATGCATAAGCAAGAAAGGCACAGAGTTTTAGAGTTAATCTCAACATTAGAGAATCACTTTAAAGGGTAATAAGACGGACGAACTCACAAATTTAGAAATCCAACGAAATGATGAAATAGTGCAACGTACCAACAGCTTTAGGCTGAACAGACTCACAAATATGATTTCACACTCCAGATAAATGTCAATATATGTATGTGTACGTAGAAGCTTTACCCCGTTTAAATTCGTATTTTAAAAAAGACAAACTTACAGTACAATGAATTTTAGAATCACGATAAAGCTGAATTACGGAAAACTGAATTTATTAAATTAATTAATGTATTAACAATAAATCGATGTCTTCCATCCTTTCAAAGTGCTACAATAAAATAAATCGACTTTTTAATCACTACTGACTCGACTGCTGGAAAGGCGGTATTAAATCATATAGATGAAAATAAAAAGAGCTGAATGGATGTGGCCATAGCGGATGAAATGTAGGGAATCTACTGATAATTCTAATGCGGAGATAAAAGGATATCACAGCTGATACCAGGTATGTGAAGCATGAAGGACAATATATTTTGCTATTACCTACTTACTATTATTCCTCACTATAATTTTATCTGGGAAATTTTACTAATCCGAGAAGCACCAACCGACACAATAACTGATATCTTCTATTTGCTGAGCTGAATTCAATAAGCAGGATGACACCACACACAGACTGCAGGAGACAAGATTTACTTATGGAAATCTACCGTTCCCAAATTCTGCTCGTTTTAAAATTCCTGACTTACCGTCGTAAGTCAGGAATCAACACTATTCAACTTTTTCACTCACACCATCAATTGTGCTTGACGTATTCGTACCAGTTTGTAAGAATCCATTGAAAAATAATCCGCAGCACTTATTTCTTGTGACTACTGTCATTCTCTTAAGACTCGACTTGACTGATATAGTTAAACTCCAGTAAGTAATGAGTAGCACTACGACGAGCCCACAAGCAATTGACTGTGAATGAATGCATCAGTATAAAACGGGAACTTAGGAAAACTTTCGATTTTGTTCAAGCTTATAGACGTGTGGGATTGTGTATCAAGTATCACATGTGTAAATGCAATTGATGGGAACAACATCGTTTAGACACAAAAGATCACAAAGATGAGTGAATTCAAAGCCAACTCCTGTTTCTTTGATCATGGAAACTAACTAACAACGTGGAAGGAAAAAGCCTAACTAGTACATTCTGGGGATTAACTCGCCGCACTGACTTGACGTATATTACAAACAAATGATGAATTTACGCTCGTCTGCTTTATTAAAATTCCTATTTTACAATACACGGATAGCATCTGAAGGAGGGAAGAGACGATGATTCATTTAGGTACTCTATTCCGTTTCTGATTCGACTTCCAAATTAAAATTTTTCCTTCTTTATGGTATCATCCGAATTAACAGTATGATCTGCAGTACAGTTAGGGAAGGGAACTCGAGGGAAACGAGTGCATTACCATGCACTATGTAATTTATTGAACATGAAATTTACACCCAACATATTTCTTGCCAAAGCCCAAGTTGAGAGCAATGTTATTTTTGTTTTTGCTAGAAATAAAATGTTTAGGTAACTCATATACCTAAGTACCTAATTACACAGTACACAGACGCAGAGAGTGATATTAAATCTTTTATTTCATTTTTAGCTTGTAGAAGTGCACATGTGTACTTGCGATAGGAGGCGAACACTATAAAAGTTGCACTTCAGTGCTGTGCAGTATGAATTACGTAATATTTATGTGCTTCCATTTCATCGGCAGGGGAAAAAGTTGGAAGGCCCATTGTTTACTAGACGATGCGATAGAAAGCATGGAGATTATACAGCATGTATGTACAATCAAAAATACTGCTGAAATTTCGTACAGTGAATGGCACGCACATGTCCCCTCGTCATGTCTTGTCACCAAGAGATTGACAACAGTTATTCCATTCCCCATTTTTTTCCCGACAAGTACAGATAACAATTTCTGCTCCACACAATAAATTAATCGTTCACAGACAACCCTTTACATATTATTGTGTCTCGGGCAGATGAACAGACATCATTCCGTGTCGACTGCTGTATTCCCAGAAGAACATAGAATACATATTAAGAAACAGTGTTGGCTTCAAATTTAAAATGCTGTTTAAAAACTAGAAGGGCAATTGAAATTTATTGTTGTTACATTTTAATTTTAAATGCTAGTCTGTGGTTGAACGTGGAAAGCCAGCCTCCCTAGAAGTCTTTGAAAACATTAAATTTAAAGCCAGCCATGGAAGTGACTGCCTTTTCAAGCCGAGACTTAAACGCTCTAGCTCCCTCGCTTCCTCTTTAAGCAATGACTTAAAACGCTCTGTCTCCCTCGTTTCCTTCTCATGCAACGACTTAAACGCTCTAGCTCCCAACCAAAAAAAAAAGAAACTGCACCAGATGCTGCCCATTCATAATTACTGGCACACGCTCACTAGTCAGATCTTACAAGTCTACAATAAGCGTGTGGCTATTTATTTTATTGCAAAACGTAATAAGTTGTTAGGAGAACATTTTTTCGGACCTTGGTTTCCTTAATAGGTATACCTATAAAAAGTGAATACAATAATCCAACCAGAAAACTGAACCTCGTTCATTGTACTGCCAAAAGCAAACGCTAATAATTTTTCCCTCTGTCGTCATGAAATATTATATAGTGAAACTTTGGTATGCCGGACTGCTCTATAATGGCTTTTTGGCTATACCGGACTAAAAAAAACTTCCCCAGAACGCCTTCTTTGTTAGTGCATTACAGTGGACGGCTGAACAAAATGTTTGATAAAAGTTGTGTCTAGCGTGATTTCCTAAAACTCATCCACTTTCAGGCACATGCTAGATAAAAAATTAAAGCAGGTACTAACATCCTGGTCTAAAACTACGACAGCTGTAAACTGCATGACTTATCGATCAAATTTCCACTGCTGTTTACAGAGTGTGTCACTTTCATACCTACGTCAATTTACTTTTTGAGCTCTCTAAAATCGTTACTAAAAAATGTGTTGCCCACTGCATATGTAACTATTAGCTTTCTGCAATTGCCCACAGATTATTTTATGATACCTTTATAGGAACGAAAAGTGCGGATTAACAATGCGTTTAAGGTATACAGGACCTATCTACTTAAATTTCTGTGAGGTTCAGCAAACACAATCGTGATAACATCGATATTGACCACCCATTAATTTTGGCTCACCATTAATAAAAACATAAATACGTGCTCCTTGCTATTTCACTTCGAAGTGCAAACATCAGCAGCAATGAGTTGCGTTGTTTTAAAGCTAAAAATGCCTTGAAGAAACCGGAAAATACTTTGAAAATAGGAACTATTCATGCAAACTTTGCCCACCGCAGAAATTATCTGAACAGTAGCTATTACGATATATTCTTATAACGTAATGATATTACGAATTAATCTGTTTCGATTTTGTTAAAAGCGGATTTTTTTTATTCAATAATATTTGCTATTTGGTAAAACAAACTAACATCGGGAAAATGCAAAAATTTAGCCACCACTAGATCAGGAGAACTTGACCTAAAAGCACTGTCTAGTTACTACAAAAAAAAAAACTTAGTAAAAACGGGCAATGTAAGAAAGAATGTTTGGACAAAATAAACGTACCTAGGTAGGTAGGTCAAAACCTGGAGGATGCGTTTATTTCCAGAAAGATGTGAAAAACTTTGCTGTAAGGTGGTCTTAACTTTTTGGAACTACTAGGCAAGCTCCTGCTGGTGCTTACAGTTTGCTATACATGTCTGCACTCACATCAACGATTTGTGTTTAGTTCGTTCCATAAAACGTTCCGTTCCTCGTATTATTTGCTAGCAAGGTAGTAGGCATATACCTACTTCAGAAGTTCAAGTCAGACATGACCGAACCAGTTGGAAAAACCACCTTTTCAATCTTTAATGCCAGCAAAAAAAGCTTTTATTTTGACTAAAATACCTCTTGCAGTCTTGAACGCCGAACAAAACAAGTTTGTATGCAATGCTACTAGAAATGACTGAATGAAAAGTAATTATTGCATTATTAAATCCTTGCCCAAATCCTTCCTTTTGCTCAAGTTTCCCCTAATAAATAATCAAAGCAATATTGATTATTTTAAGCATATACGCTTACGTATACTTCCAGGATTAATAAGGAATTTAGAATTCCCATCATACTGCCATTCTGTTGGGCCACCAAGGTTGACTTTGAACTGCGTATCATTGGAATTACCCAATAGGTATGTGCCTTTGTAGTACGACCTGACTTCACGGGTAAGTTAACCCACAACGCCAAGTCTTTGAATCCTGCTGGTTAAGAAATTAAAATTAAGGGCGCTTTTACGGCATTTCTCATACTTGTACTTACATACTGGTTGCCCGACAAAATGTAAATTGTACTTGTAAACATATAACTATTCATTGCATACCCCTGTGCTCAAAATATTGAGTGCATATATGCATACCTACCTACTTTGTTATGTTCATGGTATCTTAAATTGAATTCCAGGTTCTGCCTAGCTACAAAGTTACCTCACGAGAATAACGAAGCCCGGTTCAATACCATATAATTCAAACTGAACTACTGTATTGCAAGCCGAAAAAAAGGGCAAACCGAACCACGCTCACCGTTTCCATTCCATTTCAGTAAAGGTCTTACAAAAGTAAAGGTCTTTTTGAAAGTAAAGGTCAGTGTGTATATAGATGATTGTAGGAGAAAATGTTCCCGGAAAAAATGTTCCCAAAAATGCTGGACGATGAAAAAATGTTCCCGGAAAAAATGTTCCGAAGCTCAAACTAGGAAAAAATGTTCCCAAGTGCAAAACAGTAATGTGTACGGGTAATATAAATGTGTGTTTGTATGTCATCGTGGCACGTGTGTTTTCAGTCCGCTTGGCAAATATTACTGCAAAGCACTGCATTCAAAAACCTAAACTACATGTTGCTCATGAATTAAAAGCATTTAAACAGTTTAGATGCAAATATTACAGAATTAATTTGTTTAAATGTATTGTTACAAGCCATACGATTATATTTTCAGATATTGCTAACAAAGTAGTGTTAAAAAAATAATTCAATGCATTTTATGTATAAATACATAAGTAATTTGTACATGCAATATAAAAATGATAACGTCTACTATGGTTGAACGACGTGTTACAAAAACGTTAAAACAAGTAGTAAATGTAATAAATACCTGTAATATACTAAAAACAACATCCGCTATGGCGAACTTAAGTATTAATACTATTTAAATAAGAATAATATGTAGAAAAACTGTAATTTGGTGATTTTATAATTACAATTAAAGGGCAATGCTGACACTGTAAACTACTTGAGCTGCCAATGCAATGCTGGTAGCTGGAATACGAATGGGAATAAACTTGAAGTTGCATTTCAGCCACTCTTTTTATCTTTTTTTAAATATTGTATTTATAAATTAAATTATGTAAATACAGGTAGATACGGTGTGCATTCCGTTTGGGTAGGTAACTGAACGGCAACAAATAAATGCAAATATTTTTCGAATTTGATTGCGAGCATTGTTTGCAAGTAATCTTATTTCAAGGAAATAAGAGTGGGTAATTAGAATAATATGCCGTGTTGAGTTTTTAGATGCTCGAAACAGATTCTTAAGGAATGATGTTATTTATTTCAATATATGGCTTGCGGGAACATTTTTTCCTAGTTTGAGCTTCGGAACATTTTTTCCGGGAACATTTTTTCATCGTCCAGCATTTTTGGGAACATTTTTTCCGGGAACATTTTTTCCGGGAACATTTTCTCCTACAATCATATAGGATACATATCCTTAATATTATGCATTTTCCTTGGAAGCTTCAGCTAGACTGAAGTTCCGTAGAAAATTCAATTGCAGACAACAATCTGACAGGGAAAGATCCATGCACATTATAACGTCGCAGCGTATTCCAGCGGGCAAGTCGATGGCTACAAGGTCTCTATAATATATATACATAGCTCAAACGTGCCAACGAAACTCCTGGAATCGAGTAGGCGAGTACCTGAAGGTGGGCTGACTGCTGACATTAAAAATTCAACATTAAATCAAGCGGCCTCGGAACAGAAAGTTTAAATCTTGAGTGTAATGTTAGCGGAAATAATTTTGCTCGATTCATGAATTTTACCATCGTTGAGTTTGTGAGTGAGTGGGCTCCAGACCGTCTACAAGTTAAAAACAATTAATTCTTCCCTAACTTTCTCCGGAAGTAATTATATACACACAGTATGTAGTACGTAAGTACAAAGTTGGCGATGAGAAGTTTACTCATTCCATCATCACACTTGACACACTAACACCGACGTTTTCGAACAAAAAATCCAGACCTCGACTGCGTAAACATGCACCACTCCACGTGAATGAAATGATAGCAAGAGAATATTCATAATCTAATAAGCGTGACTGCAGAGTGGGTGAAAAATCACCAACTCACCTCTTCCCACGAAAATCAAATGAAATCTAATAGGAATCCTATACGAAAATTCCACTGATTTGAGTTCGGCACGCGAGTTGCAAATAAAATATTTTTCCTTATGCAAGGCTGGAATCAAATCAGCTTTTTTTAAAAACTTTTCCCACATTGACTATATCTAGACATGAAAAAAAAGACGATTTTGATTCTTACAGTGGGTAAGCTGGTGTCAAACCTCACGCCCCATGATTTCACGATAACTGTTATTTTTTTGACACGAATTGGAAAATCGATACGTTTGCTTACCAAAAAAATGTCCGCACCTTGTCATACTACGATAGGATGCCACAGAAAGAGTTGGACTATGTTATTTCTACATGTATGCAAGTCACCTTTTCAAAGTAGCATGACAATTAAAATAAATGCCTGGCAGGAAGTTCGTATCAAGACATTAGGCAAATGGTTAGATAATTCAATACTTGCTGCGTATAATAAAACGTAATACACATCAAAATACGTAATCCATTTACTTGCATACATCAATCAAATCGTCAGCAATTTTCTTAATCCAAAACCTTTTAAGTTAATTCAGTCAGAAATCTACTGCTTTTCCAATACGGACACAGAATTGCGCAAGAACCATCCGTAACACGCAGCGGACTGTACAGGTACCTACATAATTTCCTTCTTGGAGTTCATTTTGGTATGTGTTGCACTTTCTAGATTCTTGAGCACCAACCAGAGTAAAAGTCCAAATATAAGTCGATTTTTGTCAAGTTTTGACTTTTGAACCTTTTTTAGTTTACAAGTTTTGTGATTTCACTCTACTACTGCTACCAAGGCGTGTTGACAGGTAAAGGAAAAGTCGATTTTGTACGGTTTCAAAGATTCGGCATGGCGTCAGTACCGACTTAGAAAGTTTTTAGGGGACTTTCGAGCGAAAACTTGACAATGTGTAAAACTTGCCCGATTCGGATTTATTTGAGCTACTTAACGCTAGCATCCTGCTGACACTAGAAACAAATACTATCTATTGTTACCATGTAGTTTGTCTAAAAAGTCAAGCTGTATCTCAATCATATGTATTCGTGCGTGTTTGGGTTTTTTGTTACCCGTGCTGAAGTCTTGCTGGTACATACATATTTAACATGGGTTTATTGGTACTTTATTAAATGGTAATCTCATAAAAATATTGGCTAAAATTTATCACTTCGTTGTGCCCGAAAACTCGATTATTGAACCGAACCGTATCGCTCTCTCGTCCTACTTGCAATACGTCATACTAATCTTCCATTAGCTTCAATCCTCGACACCACAAGTAGTTTTCATTTTCATTCCATCAAGATTTAAGGCGATTCATAAAACTCCAAAACCTCCAAAACATTTAGCCCGCCATTTGAATGACATAAACACAAATGCTACGAACGGATTAGTGTTCTCTTTATTAAGGTAACCTAGGTAATTAAAGCGAATTTGGCCCAGGTGCCCTTTTTCCCGAATCACTACCGATGTGCGAACGGAAATGAAGGTAGGTACTACATATGTATACACATTATACATACACTACCAAAGGAACCTGTCTGCAACGCATCCTGCCAAAAAGTGAACCCATCTTGTTTCCTAACCCTTTAAAATCTAATGTACCTACGATTGTCACCATGCATTTGTGTAGAAAAATCGAAGGCAACCTTTCACCGTTGATATTTTGTGGCTTATTAATAATACGATGTTATCACCTATGCCGTGTGACTACGGCGAAACTTAAGAATGTCTTAGCTGTTAATTCAACCGCGTAATAAATCGCTTTGCTCGCTGGTCCTGCTTCCGAAGAATGTTAATAGCTACTACTCGCTCAAGTCAGGTATTTAAAACAACATAAATCACGAAATCAAGACTCTTGCAACAGTAGCATGTCCTTAAAATAGATGGGAAAGAAATCTTATGAATCAATCGCGGAACTGGAACACTGAGAATGGAAGTCGTTCTAAGTAAATGACCATCGAAACTCAACCGTTCTTTCTTTTTCTCCATCGTCGAACTTCGTTGGTTCATGACGATCGCCATTTACAATCGTCACACTGGAGGTACAGCTGTACAAAAGAAGTTACCTAAGACATGAAGGTTACAGTAAACTGTGTAAAAAACCCATTTGTATTCATGGAAAAGTATCTGGAACTGCACGACTGAGCTAAAGTATACGGGACACATGCGATCTACACGTGCATTTGAAAAGCCAAAGAAATGAGGTGCTTCCATACGATATCATATCACCGTTAGAAATCACAAAATAAATGTAGTCTACAACCAGCCCTCACATTTTGGTTATCTGTAAATTCGTAGCACCATCTGTACTTAAAACCGGGGATAGAAAATGGCCCACAATAATAGTCAAAGTTCGGCGCTCACAACTATTTCACAGATACCGTTCTTTAAACTACCATAGCCCTCGCAAACAAAAATGTTTGAACAGTGTTATCCTTCGGGTTTATCCGTAGAAATTACCTGTGATATTAACAGACTGTATAATTAATTTAATGTGAGACGCTCAAAATGTTCAGTAATTTACTACAAAAAATAAAATTTTAAGCTTACACTATGCACTAGTTCGCAGTTAATATTTCTTGATTATTTAAGTAAGTGCTCGATATCCGTTTCATAGATTGGTCCGACCTCGAATAAAGCATTATTGATATCTATCTGCCTGACCGCATCTGGTCATGAATCCGACAACTGTATTTTCGACTGCCACAAATTCCTTGTCGATAAAATATTTTCATCAGCACACACTCGATCCATAATTTCACTCTTATTATCGACACAAAACTGTTGACAGCACCTTCAGAATGTAAAGGGTGTTTACTTATCATAGAAACTAACAGCATTTGTACTTAAAAGATACTAGGTGCAGTTAAAATTAAAGCTATTTCCTATAGTTCACTCTTTTCCATATTACAAATTCAACCTTTGATGAAACACAGGTTCAGATTACAACCGTACTTGAAAGATACTTCTTATTGTAGGCCGCTACTTTCAAAAAAAGTTTCACATAACTGAAAGCTCAAACAATATATTATTTTATAGTAAAAAAAATAACCTTGACGTTTGAAGCTAGTACAGAATTTGATGGGCTTAAAATGTAAAAGGTTCGTGAAGTAGCAAAGTATTTCTAACTAGGAGTACAATAAGGGCACTTAGTGAGATTCCAGAGTTCCTAAGCGACACTTGTGTATCCACCCGTTTGTTTATTCCATTCATTACTCTTACTTCCATTCAACTGAAAACAAACCAGTTTAATTTTACTTTTCTATTGTCATAACGTGCTTCACATTCGAGTTGTCAATATTTATGGTGATCATTGTATTATCATAACAATAATTGCTTTGAAGCATTTTAACAATGACATCACACTACTGTTCTTGTACTATTCCTGTCACCCGAATCTAGAAATGCAGAAAAATTATCAACGAATAGACTTTACGATTATCTTATCTTGCTATTAGTGATCATTATTTAAGCCATGAATTGTGATCAGGAACTTCCGTCACTAACAAAACTAAGTATTCTTTGGAACTGAGAAAGATTTCACGTTAAAATTCTTGTCAAACGTTTTGGTAAAAAGAATATTTGTCAAAGTCGTGACAGTGGTAGTGGTACCTAGTTATAGTTCCATGGGTGTCAACCAAAGGGAACTTAGGTATGTTATAATAATTAAAAAAAATAGTGGTACCTAGTTGGCATATTCTAAAACTGTAAGTCGCTGGTTCTACAGGGGACAAGTATCTTTGAAATTGCTGCTATGTTTCAATAAAAGATGGGCAGCAAAATAACATGGCTGAAATTATTTTTACGTTGACGTGCGAAAACTACGAAATATAATTTAGTTACGTTGTCGACAAAAGTTAAGTAATAATTCACAGGGGAATTGTACGCGATACAAGAAATTAGTTTTTGATGGTCCTTTCCCTAATAAGTAAAATATATAGTGAAGCAAACGAAGTCTCTGCTAGACTCCAAACCTGTAATTATGTGCACATCTACAAAGTACGGCCAACCAGAGTTATGACGTAGGTATTATCAAGTACTGAACAACCTTCTATTGATCTAAAACAATATACATAATACTTACGAGGATTCAACATTATGAACTTATGTACATAGAATCACTCGCTACTGGCTATAGAATGAACTTGAATCAAGTGCCTTCTGGAAACATAAAGGCTCAGGACATTGAAGGAAAACAAACTGGAAGTGGAGCTAATTTGATTTCATCGAGAGAGAAACGGAGAAATTCTTCAGCTGTTGGGAACTCTGATTGGAGAATGAATGAACTCGATAGAGATGAGCAGGTTGAAATGAAAAAAAATCGAATTAGTTCTTTTCTCCTCGCACTCAGAGATTACCTACGATCGTATCTAGAAGATTGGAGACTTCTCACAGCACACACGACAGTCCCATTAAGAATTACAATTTTCTCGCATAATCATGTCCTTTCGAGGTAATCACGTCATTGAACCATCCACGCCAATCAACAAACCTAACTAGGAAGGGAACTCATAAATAAATATACCCAACAAATATCATTTTTTTCATCCACAATTCCTACATTACGTCCACCCTAAAGCTTCACATTTCCGTGCCCAAACTTCAACCAAAATTTTATGGTACAATGTGACTTTTACTAAAATGCTGCCCTGATTAAGTTATTGAACCAAGGCATCCAGTAATGCTAGTTGTAAATGCTTACAAGAACATTAAACTAATTTATACGTTTTTTTTGGCTTTGACTATGCCAGCTCAAAATTAAGGAAAACAAATGTTGAGAGATAGTGGGCTATAAAGACAGGAGATTAATCATACTATGCCGATAACTTCGACTCCGCTACGCTTTTATTTTGTTTCTCGGTAGCTTGACTGGATTGCCTAGGTACCTACTTTCAACCATACGTACCCATGTACATACTACAGGATTAACATTAACCACGGTTTAAAAGCGAGAAAATATAAGGCCACCAAACTTATTTAGTGAATTGGAAACTTTGCTCCCCCTCCAAATAAAGGTGAGCACGGAAAAACCTTTGCATGGGATTAATTAAGCCGCTTAAGTGGATTCAAATAAGTAAACTTATTTCAAACAAATATTACTCCATAGTCTAAAAAGTGGGGCAACGACCAAAAAGGTCCTTATTGACGGAGCCAACGAGTAAATAAGTGGCTTAAGGGGACTAGAAGCAATTGAATTTGCGATAGATAATCAGGCAAAATGATGGTCCAATAATTGATTAATTTTCAATTGGAAGACCACATTCGAAATAGAAGCATTAGTTCTAAAACTACTGCACTGGATACTAAATTTAACGAAAACTTTACCCAAGGCTTACTGCGAACAACAACACGCTCTACATGCATTCCCACTACTACTTCCAATCCAGTATTCCAGGAATAAAACAGATACCTACCTAATTCACATAGCATAGGTAAGCAAGTGCACAACGTGGAGCCTTCATCAAAGCTAAATTATACATGCTTTGGTAGATACTTGGCCAGCGTGTAGAATAGAATATAGAAGGAGCCTCAGCGACTCAATGCGTTTCCAATTAAATTCGTTTGCCACGGTGTTAATTTTAATCCTCAAGCTTGTAAGACTTGGAAACAAGCTTTTAAAAGTTCATGGTCCACCTACGGTGTCATCATCGTAAGAACACACTAGGACACCTAAACAACATGTCCTTCGAACAATTAATTAATTAATTACCAACTTCTACATCGGGTTGCACACACACATCAAGTAGTATTATAGGATTATATATTTATTATTATAGGATAACAAAATTAGTCTAATTGTAAGTAGGTGTCTTACACAATAAGCAACAAAAATGAAGTCGTATAAATAAAAGGTTAACATTACGAAATGAGGCGTGCCCTGCCTCAGACTATAGTGAAGATTAAGGGAAATAAGGCTACAGTACAGTTACAGTCAAGATAAAGGAACTTTGACAATATGTTACCATGACCTTCGATAACACGGTGGAGAACCCTTTTAGTAGAAGCAAACACCTCGGTTTAGTTATTCTGCAATTAATTGAAACCCCCATTGCTTCCATGCTTTTTAACTTCAAATTACTAGCTATACTCACAAGATCGTCTGAAATAAACGGGCACAGACTCCAGACTCGGAGCCACCAACCAACGAATGTTATTTTTTATTTATTGATCATTACGACAGACACAATTTAGGTCCAGAAGGTGTAGATCTAGATCCGCTGAGCACTTTTTTCCTTTCCATTCCTTATACTTACAAGAACATCATCATCAGTAATCCTGGACCGACCCTACATATATACATCGCCTATCGTGAATGTAGTTACATCGTAAAGACTAAGGAATGTGTCACGTCTTGAGAAGGGAGAATAATTAAAGTTAAACATTTCGAAAACGAGCTGTGAAAGTAAAATTCCACGAAAATAAGCGTTGGTTTAGCAGACGTCAAAGGAAGTCGTTGAAAGTAGAGCAGTAAAGGGATTTGATACTGTAATTACATACTAGAAGGTGCCTGTATTCTCATAATGTCTAATTATTCATTAATACTTTGGACCGCAAGGCTTGGACAGACGTGTACTTTCACACTTGACTCAGGCACCTTTTCCCAGTCAAATGCTTAAGCTTTGGTTTGGGAAGGCGTACAATAACTTCGTTCTACTAGATTTGACATCTTCTTCTTATAGTCAGTCCCTTAAATCTGGATGTAATTACATGATTTACGCAATTTGTAAGCTCCCTCGGAAGATTCGTGGAAGCTAGTTCACACAGCACACGTAATGATGAACTTAAGTATCTGTAGCAAGGTCGTGTGGTCGATGTGGTAATAAAAGGGTCTTTTAACTTTCGAAGAAATGCATTATTCTTAATCGCACACTAGGTACTTAACAATCCTTTAGAGGTACGTTCAACTTGTGAAGAAACAAAACAACATGGGCCAGCACTATGAGCATTAACTGCTGTAGAATCACGATTGCATCATAATATCGCAATACTGTATCCACTAACAATTTAATCCCTTCCATTATTTATTTAAAACTTATCAACTCATAGGCAAAGTAAATCAAAACCTGAAAAGCTGATTACGTAAGAAATAATATATTCGCAAGGATTTTGAAATACGATTAAAGACTAACAAATAGAATTCACTTTCCTAAACTTCCAAGCTGTTCACAATTATTGCCACAGGGTAACATTAGCAACTAAATATACAAACCGAAATAATTAATGAAAGCGAGGCTTAACTTGATTACTTCAAACGAATTTACCCAAGCTAACATCCTCATACACGATTCCAATCGTACTGGCAAGTTTAGTACCTCTAGGCTTGCCAGATTTTCAACACTCAATTGCGGAACATTTTTGAAAATGTCGCTTTTTTGAACATCAATTACGGGACATGTCCCGTGTTAAAATATTCAATTCCGGGACAATTTTATTATGTCACGGGGTGCATGTACTTACTATGCATTGTACTTCACAGCAAAAAACGGCCGTGGGAAAAAAATGAATGGAAAAACATCATCTAGGGTATAATTTATAATGCGGAATAATCAGCAGCTAGTTAATTTATTTGTCCCATAGCAAGTATCTTCTACAACTCCAAAATATTCTGGTAATAGAAACGTGACAATTTGGGTCGAAATCTCGTATGTTCTCTACAGAAAAAAGCTCCTCTACCTAGTTTTAACATTGGCCTCGAATGTTCTCTACTAAAAAAACCTCCTCTACCTACTTCCTTTTGGTGGTCCCGTATGTTCTCTACTAAAATTTTTTCACTCGTCTGCCTCAATGGTATGCCGCAATAAGATCTGTGAGCTGCAATAAATCACTAGACAGTTAATTCCACCATTACACAAACAAAAAGAAACTGTACACCTTATTTGCTTTGGCTCTTTCGAGGTGTTGGTGGTCCTTAAAAGGACGGTTGGTTTAATGTGCAATGTTGGTCTTTAAAAAGATCTTTGTTTTGAACAGAACTCGATGTTCTTCATATTTGCAGCCAGGCCTCTAAAACGTCGGTCGACGGGCAAACAAAAAGCTGAAAAAGCTTGAAATGTAGGTATTGCTTTCTGTAGATTCGACGCATTTAGTTTGGGTCTGTAGATTCGCCATTTTTAATTTGATTCTTTAGTTGAACAGTTTGTGAAAAATGGTGATCTACTAGGTATATCAAGCAGTAAACTCAACATTTTTCAAGAACTGTGCAACTACAGAATCAAATTAAAAATGGTAAATCTACAGAGCCAAACTAAATGCCTTGAGTTTGAAAGTTGATATTTACAAACAGAACGCCAGAGAAGGTGAACCTCTTGGTAATTTGTTTTAGAACGAATATTTTTACCTGATGTAGCAGACACATTTATTTGCATTAATGTCATAAATTATAATTCCATTTGCTTACAAGAGAATAATAATAATTATTATTATTCCAGTCTCCACAAAACATGGACTGTAAAGTACGCACATATGTATCTATTCAATTCCCATGTAGTCCGTGCAGATAGTGCTAAGGATAATGGCATCTTGCAAATATGACTAGGTACATAAAAATGGCGACTTGAAAATTTGACAGACTAACTTATTAGATTAAGACTAAGATTACGCAGATGAACGACAGTGCAGTGTAAAACCCCAAGGAGACCGTCAATACAAAGTAGGTAGAGGAGTTTTTTTAAGTAGAGAACATACGAGACAAAAAAAGTTGCAGTAGAGAACATACGAGATGTCTATTATAATTGGTATATACCTAGGGGGTTTACTTTATTTTTATACTTTTCCGAGCTTTTTGCTTGCTTTAAAAATGACTTTTTTTCAAGAACTATTGCTATTTTAAATTGAGTAAACTAAGATTAAACAGAAAATGAGCAAACAAAATAAACAGGCAGAGAACGCCCGAAACTAACAGCTCAATTGTCAATAGTACGTTGCAGTGCGTACACGAAATGGCAGCCCTTTATCTGAAATGGCGCTCGCAAAACAAGAAGAATCGGTTTACTATTTCAAACGATTGTTAATCCTTTCTACTCTAAAAATCACATGGTAGGAGTCCCTTCCTCCTTGTTTTAAAGGTTGAAATTACTTACACTTGAATTTAAAATTAGGGTAAGAAATAGGACTAAATTCGTTATGTCTGCAATTACATTAAAATTCAAAACGGGACACGGGACACGACACAGACCTTGAATCCGGGACAGTTTGAATAAATCCGGGACGTCTGGCAACCCTATGTACCTCTCTTGTCTCCGCATCGTTGTGTACACCTACAGAATCGAGTCAGATGAAGATACTGAGTTTAAAAAGTATTTTAAATTCATCATTCATCAGTACGATTACAAGCAGCAGTACCTCACATCAAAGAAAGAATTATGAATTATGGGTACCTACCGTTTAAGCAGTTTTAGATAAGTCGCCTGAGGTGAGGTAGAATAATGTATGTATGGTGAAGTAATGGGATATCTAGAACTCACCAAGTTTTTACAAACACAACAATAACAACAATAACTTTAAATAGTTCACTTTTTATTTATAATTATCACTTTTTAATGCCAAATGAGCAACGGGTTTCGGAATATACGGAAGCGATGTCCTTCTTCGGGTAGCGCTTGACAAATGACGACAAGTACAACGTAGTGAAGTCAAAGTCGAAAGGTTGTTTGTATGATTGATGATTGACTTAACTGACGAAACACACTATCCGTTCATTGCTGCCCAAAATTTTCGCTAGTCTAGTCAAGTCTAGTCACGTCCAAAATCAAAGGCAGCTAGTCTAGTCTAGTCTAGTCAAGCAACCGAAAAAAGCCGAAAAGTCTAGTCAAGTCAGACTAGACTAGGGCAGCACAGCGTTACTTTTTGTTGGTTCGTTTGGTTCGGTTTGAAAGTTGGTGGGGTGCATTAGGAGGGAAGTCGTTAATACTTCGACTGTACTGTACTTCGTTACTTGTCAATGTCAAGCGTCTAATAAACGAAAGACATCGATTCCGAAACGCATCGCGCATTTGGCATTAAAAAGTGATAATAATTATTTATTATAATAAATATAAAAACTATTTTAAATGATTTGTTGCTTTTCTAAAAATTTGGTGAGTCCTTGGTATCCCTTTATTCCCATAATGCATTACTTTATCATTTCTATTAATGATTCACATTAGTGTCAAAATTAGTGGGTAGGAGCATAGCATAATTAGCAGTCATATAGGTATACTAGCGACACTCACAACGCTGTTAGTCTGTAAGCTGTTACCCAAAAATACAAACTGGGCCAGACAAAAACAACTTGGCTAGACTTTACAGTTAAGAATAGAACAGTCAAGTGATCAAGTGTACGGTGTCGAGTCGATGATGATCCATGGTGGTGATGACAATTGACAAAGCAGTTCTAGGGCCTTACATACCAGTCACCAGTGCTGTATTAATGCCGTATTTCGAAACATTTTGGTAGGAGCCATGCTACGTTGTACACGTACGTAAAACGTATCTACCTACCTACATTCTTTTAACATAACTCATATTTATGTAATTTAACTAACCTGCCTATTTTTACAGGACTGTTAATTATCAATGGAACCATCAACCATCCTAGTAATGCGGGCTCAAAATCCCTCTTTTTTACGAATAGTACATAACTTGATAGGACATTTTAACAATGTAGTCATTCTAACCTCAGACGAACAATTATATGAATTATATGACGCACCATTAACGCAGATGATGACGATAATGATGGCGATGACGAGGGAATTACCTACTTAAATCGTGAATAGAAATTTATTTAAATGAACTCACCTAGAATGTGACCCAGCCGGCGCCCAGTCCACCGATAACCGATTTCCCTCAGAATCTCAGCTAAATGTCCACCAATAACCAACTGCTGACAGGAAGTCAAGTTCGAGACGATGATAGTTGAATGTGGATGGGTGAGCGTGGGAAAGTAGCGTGGTCGACGGAAACCCGGTGTTTTGGCGTTTGTTGTTTGTTGGGTCACAGAGCGAAGATGCGAAAAGAGTTGGCTTGGTTGACGGGATGAAGAATGAAGAAAAAAGGAGCGCGGGTACCTACACTTCGGTCGGAGATTTCCTGGGATCCCTTGACTGTCTACGAGAAATCTCTGACTGACTGAGATCTCTCACGACGCCCTCCCATAGTTGTCGACGTCTTCTTGACTTCTTTTAATTTCTTGCCTTTTATCTTATTATATTCTCCAAGAAACTTGTGAACGTCCACTCCGTTCCGTGTTCCGTATCCCGACCCGCCACAGATAATAATATTCTATACGAACACTCTCACTCTCAGCCAGCACAGGGAGGGCCAGGGACCCAGAGAGAGAGAGAGCGCGATTCGGTTCGTTCCCGTGCCCGTAACTGATTCCTGGTGGAGATTACAGAGACGGCCGAAGTCCTGTTGCCCCGTAGGTAGAGGTTCTAAGACTAAAAGACTGCGGAGCACAACGTGAGACCTTCAGTCTGCTCACAGCTTTGCATTCATCACGAAACTCTTTGGGTGTACGTCATTCTTCCGCAATGGAGCCAGAACAAAGGGAGCCCGTTACACAGTCGTTGGTTTTGAGAAGAGATGATTGAAAGAACCTGAAGATTTTCAAACAAATGTTTTAAACTTTTGATACTCTTGAGTCCTTCCTTTTTGTTCCCCCTACAATATACTTATATAGCTACCTATATACCTAGGTTAGGTACTCTCCTCACTTCTGCATAGCCTCCTTCTCTCATTCCGACTCTATTTAAAACATTTTAGAAGTTTTTGTGCGTCTACTAGGAAGGAAAGGCTCAAACTCAAGTGCCATCCGAACATTTAATTCCAGGACTCGGAAAGTATCATCATAATTTTATTCCCAAAAGAATTGAATTGATAGTATCATTACTGCAATTAGCATACATACCCCCGTCCTATCTAATTCTACACGTCATCGTCCTGGAACGTGGAGGAGACTTCCTCGAGAAACCAAAACAGAGCACATCTGTAGCTTCCCATGTTCATATGTATGGAGCCTGAGCAAAGGCGGATGGGAAATTATGTCATTCTTTAGATAATAACTTTTTTACCCCTTAGAGACAATGTGTTCAAATGTGATGATGATGACTGACACTCTCAACGACTTCAAAATCCAACGAGATATGCACGTACATTTCTTTTAAATACCCTTTGCAAATATTTTATAAATTAAGTCAACTACCACTCAATTACTTAGATCGATGAAATCGATTTTGCAAAATGAATCTAAACCTATATGTATCGTACCTACAAACTTCTTTCTACCGAGAGATACACCTTCCATCCGCTTGTACATTATTTAATCCCATGCTATAATTATTTTTCAAATGTGACAACCATGCTCTGAGCTCCACGTATCAGTTTACTCCAAGAATTACGGTGTAGTTACAGATTATTAGTTTTATTACGACATTAAACTAATCCTTTAGCAAATTTGTTCAAAGCAGTATGGATGGACGTAGTAGGAAAATATTGAGCTGGTTTCTATTTTACTCTACAGAGATGCAATACAGCTTGTTTCGTATCATTATCACAACTAGCTATATAGTATCTGCTATCTGTATATGAGGAATCGTTAGAGGATTCTTAATTGAGGGAAATCAAGCTAGGAAAGCAATATATTTTGAGCTGATGCATGAAAATTGTATGAATACTTGCTGGATTATAATTTTTCTTCCAGTTGACTGACGCCGTCGTGGTGAGGAAGGTGTGTGTGTGTGTGGGTGTGCTGTTCTTTCCAACAAATTAATCACAGAAGCTCACGTTCATTAGTTGTGCGAGATAAAAACCACGTTCGAGTAATCAATGTAAGCACTAACTTGACTAAACCACCAACGACAGTAACGACACAAGGTTCACATCAAATAGAATGAGCAGCACATTTGTTTGTTCACGGATTTTACGTGTAAAAGTCAAAGTCGTGATCTACCCGCTCCAGGTCCAATCATGATTTGGCAGTTGGCACTTTTACAAATGTTTTGTAATTTAACCTCGTGGTATTATTATGGTCTGAGTGTACCACTGTGTGTCCTGTGAGACGAATGGTGGGTTACTTGGATAGTTAGTTTAGTGGCGTTGGTGGGTATTATACAGAATCCGAATCACTCGCGGTCGTGACACAGAATTACAACTGCAACGTAGGAGCCTTGCTCTCTCTCTCTCTCTCTCTCTCTCTCTCTCTCTCTCACACTTACACTTACTCTATTGCAGGCAGGGGAAATTCTAAATTTTTTGGCCCATGACCAATGAAACCATGCTCCGTCATTGAGGAACGAGTCACATTAAAAACTGGGGGGAAAACCTAATGAATCAGACTGAAGTGAGTGAAACGAAGCGACGGCTGATGGAAGTCTCGAAATGAAATCGAGGTGTCTCTAATGAGTAAATATAGACGAGTGGAATGGAGGGAAAAGACTCAATTATAGATGAAGAAAGGAAGGGAAAGGCAAAAGAAGGAAAAAAAAACCGAGGGACCGGACTTGAGACGAACCAAAGTTTGAGAGTCCGAATTCTGGGAATGGAACGCGAGGCAAGTCTTGGCAATGCAACCCAGGCCCACCGGACGACGAGACGTGCAGACGAAGGAGGAAGGAAAGGGAAGCCGGGAGTCCAAGTTGACGTGGAGTCGACGGAGTGCCTTTGAGACGGAGAGAAGGAGGAGGAAGGAAGCAACGAGGGAAGCCAAGTCACAGGAGCAACATCGACTCACTGCTTACTCGCTCAGAACACGCGACGAGACTGAATCAGACTCAGAGCCTCCGCACCAGACTACCAGAGAAACTCAGAGAAACTCAGAGAAGAAGCTCTCGTAGCTTTCCAGGAGTTGACGTGCGAACCGCATTTAACAGCACCAAGTGTTTTATCGATATTGTGAGAGGCTAGCCCCCCTTCCCATGCCTCAAAATCGATACCTGCCTCTGTTTTCCCCGTCAAAGTGCTCAATGACGGGAGAAAGCTCTCTCGTTCTCTCTCTCTATCTTATTGTTAGTATTTGAAGGTGGGCACGGAGTCGAAATGACTTCTGCCGAGTAAATTACTATTGTAATGTGTGAGTTCATCGGTGCGTAGAAATGTAGATATATAAGTACTAAGTACCACCGGGTGATCCATAATCCGCGTCTACATCTTCTTCTTCTTCCCAGTGGTGCCTGTTCCAGGACGAGGGCCATGGGGCAGGGGCAAGTGCAGACTTATGGTGAATGCTCTGTATGTGAGAAGGCTCCTCGTCCTCCGCCCCTGAGTCTATATTTACGTTTACAATCACAGCAGCTCCTCTCAATGTGAGCACAGAGAGAGAGAGAGGCACATGGCGAGCAACATTTATTGAGCCAGGTGTGCATTTATCTGTACAATGACTTGAGGCAGGCCGCCGAGGATCTTTAGCCCGTTAACTACATACAACTTACCACAATGTAGACTTGTAGTCATCTGGTCAAATTACCTCCGCACCACTACGTTTCCTTTTATTAGTTTTATTACATTTCTACTCAACGCCTTCATTTCTCCCCATCCATACATAAATGCATTAATGGAAGTGTCGCTCACTACTTAATATCCCTTTTAACCCACCAGACCCATCTCCGCCGCACTCCTCCGCCCATCCACACTCCCGCACTCCGTCCGTATCCACAGACGAAAGGCAGCCCCGACACTGTCTTGAGTGAATTACGTCTTCAGTGTCAACTGCTTGATAAGATATTGCATTAGATTTCTATCTTGGGGCAGACGGATAGGCTGCCTGGGAGCGACTCATGTATGTGTGTGTATCCAATGGCTGACGGAGGAGAGATGTAGAGTATCGACGTAAGTAATTACCATGAGATGACCTATCAGATTACTGCCGTACACTCCTATATAAGCCCTTTGACTAAAGCGCATCCCGATCCAGGGACAGAGGGAGCAGTTATGAGAGGTGAGGGACAGACAGAGCGAGTTAAGAGAATAATATCTGGAATAATGGAATCTCCCATTAATAAGGATTGCATTTGATGACACACAGGATGTGTCCGTGTTCCACGGTTGAGGAGCAATACTGTCACTGAGACAGACAATGAGACACATTAAATATCTACACGATAGAAGGTTGCGTGCCTCCCTGGATTACGACATGAAACACGAAACGGGCAAATCTGACCCATATAAAGAGCCATTATTATAATAATAACAAAGTGCTAAGCTTCTAAATGTCAGGTGAATATGTGCATTAGGCCCATTCCGTCAAATAATAATAAGTTGAATACTTCCCCTGCACAAATCTTCTCGTTTCGTGCTCACATCATCCTTATTGTCTCACTCTGTATTCTGTATACATATCACACTCTCTGAACATTTTGGGACTGAGGGCGAACTTGTGAACAAAACATGTCACATTTGCAACTCTGGTGTTCCGCATGAATGTTTTTTTGTTTCTAAAAATGGAACAACAAAAACTCCCAAGTGCATGATGTTCCTCCTTCAATATTTTCCACACAAGCACGGGGCTGGATATATTTGTATAAACGATATCAGATTTACAAAAAATGCGATAGTAAACTTTTATCAACATCCATGTTTTTACAATTCCTACCCTAGCCACAGACTCAGACTGTGTGCATTCAACGTCTCAGCACTCAATTCTCAATTCCTAGTTTTGGGGCAGCAGACGTAGGAGGCAGACGCCGACATGTACCCATGTGAATGCATCGTAAATAAACAATGAGGTAAGCAGCAGACACACACATATGCAATACCTGAACAAACTGATTCGGACCAGAGGGTAAAAGCATACGGATGTATACACTACGTATTTAGTCAACTTAAGGATTTCAAGGGTACATATGCGAGCTCAGTCCAAGTTTCCATGGAAATGTGGCAATAAGACACTGTTTTAGCTCGTCCAGGACCTCTTCAATATTTTTCAGTTTGCATGTAGTAGGCATGTATACACATGTACGCACATGGTAATCCACTCCCTCCAACTAATTATGTGCCTTTTGCAATGGGGGTTACATGGGAATTTCCAGCTAAACTTGGAAAGGATATATCCACAGACAGATGCGTCTAAATGTAAAATGTAAATCGGCCTGTGAATCTAGCCGTATGATACGAGAGTAAGTTTGCATGGAAACTTGAAAATTGTCTGACAAGCGAAGCGTAAATTTTATAGTAACTGAAAATTCACAATGGATGCCAAAAAAGTATTTCATTCATTCACTACACTCTGTGTATTATTTATGCGGCATGTCTAAAAAGTCTTGTGACTCCTACAAACTTGCTAGTTAAAATACGTAGATAGGAATAAACTAGTTCAGCCAAGCATGCAATATCCCCCTTCATAGTCCTACACACTCTTTCCAGTCGGAAATTATGTGCTCAGCATATCAACGACGAGGACGATGACAAGACGGAAGAACGAAACAAGAGAGCGAGAGAGAGCGAGAGAGAGAGAAGGAGAGAAGGAGAGAGTTGCCCATAGAAATAAAATAGACAAAATGATGTACAGTGCTTGGAAACAAGTATCTGCATCAATATAATGTCACTTAAGTTTCTTGGCGGCTCCTTAAAATGTATCAACAGTGAACATCCATTTCCTCCTAACCTAGGACTTACACACAAACATGGAGCAAACAAAATTTTACAGACCTTCCGCCAATGCTAAACTACACACTCAAATTTAATGTCACTGACGTCCTTCTTTCTTCCCATATGACTTTACATACGCCATACACTCTGAGAGACAGGTCCCGCATCCACCTAGATCTCCTCTCATTAAATAACTCATGGCAGTTCAATGGAATGGAAGGAAATCAAGCTAAATATTTTACAACCCCCAATAATTATTTTGAGGAAACGAGCTCCAACAAGAGCCAGTTAGAGTCCAACAGAACAAGAAAGAGAGAAAGAGAGGAAATGGATCCAATACAAGACTAATACTAAGTGTCGGCTAAGGCAAAAGAAGGAGAAAGAAAGAAATTGGCTGTAATTCCTTTCAGTAATGATGACTGCTTAAGAATCGTGTAAGAGAGAAGAGCGGAGAGTGGGAATGATAGAGAGATAGAGAAGCAAAGAGAAGGAAAAAAAACGTGTGTGTGTAAGAAGGCGTGGATGAGGTTAGTCCAGGTGAAATATCTTTTGAACCCTTTACCTCTTGTCTTGGTTTTGGTTGGATAACGCGTCGTTACCTATATCATCTTTCTCACTATCCTATTCACTCAACTAAAAAAGCAAAGAGAAAAATTCAGCCTCACTTCTTTTTGGAACTTTTTTTTTTTTTAGAAAATCCACTACAGAAACCTGTCTTCTCTTCAATGACTTGTCTAGAGTCCTTCGTTCGCTGTCTCCCAAGCGTAAAAAGGTTGCTGAATTGGTAAAAGGTTTTTTTCCCCTTATAGTAACTTGGGGTTATTTTACTCAACTCTCTCTCTCTCTCTCTCTTGATGTACACATGGTGAGTTATTTGGCAGAAGGGTTGGAGAGTTGAATTTGGACGAGCATGTACAATAATATAAATTGAAACATATCAGCCAGAGAGCGAGTGAGAGGTTCCTCTCACTTTAATTCTGTGTCCGGATAAAATCTACCTGGAATTTTTTAAATCTTTTTTACCAACCTTCAACATAGGAAAAATCCACAAAAACAAAAGCATAATTGGTCTACATAGCGTAAAAACGCATTTTAATTAATTCCCCTTCGTGATTTCCCTCATCATAAGTATACTTGTACTACTTTTCGTTACTTTTCGTTAATCAACTGCGTTAGAAATGTATACAGTTTATTTATTTAAGCCACAGTAAACACACTTTGCAAAGAGTGCGCTTTCATTTTTATAATTAGGTACCTACATACATATGTGAACATCACTATAATGGGCAATTACATAGGCATAAATAATATACCTACATATAGCCTATTAAGGTATATAGCTCTTATAAACAAAGATTATTTATTGTAGCTGTACTCCTACAGAAAATACACCACCAAGTAGAAAACCGTAAAAAGGGAGTAATTTCGAATTAAAATCTAGTAAATTGATTGCCACTACAACAGCCTCCCCTTTCTTAAACGAAAAGCGAACAACAAAACTCAAATTACTTTATTCGGACACAGGACTGGCACTGTTAAAGGATTGTAATTAACCTTGTACCCTGTCAGACGCTTCTGTGTGTAGCATTATTAAAGTAGGCAATAAATTTTGCATTGCTTCAGCCTCAGCTATTGGCTGGCTTTTACTATTTCAGATAGGTACTCCAGTGCCACTTGCTATGTACATAATATGTTAGAACAAACACTAGGATACCTTGAGGTAAAACCTACATTTTGGGGGTAATTGAAATTGATGGGAGCATGGAGGACGTTTACCGAGTACATTTTATACATTACAAAGTATAGTTTAAGGAAAATACCAAATTAACCATGTAAATTCCATCAACATTTACCTCAATTGCACTTGCAGTTGCACACACGAGGGTTTAATTGATGAAATGTAAATATACTCGGAATGTTTCAGGCTCATTTGGCCCTACTTCCCTTTAATGAAGTATGATTGCGAGTAATCGTAAGTCTCCCATACTAATTCTGCTTCTGTGGGTAATTTCTATTCATGTTTGGAGGAAAACGTAGGTACATAAAATCTATCGGTAAGCATGTAGCAGGCGGAGCCGTAGCCGTATTGAATATAGAGCATACTCTTTAATATTTTACGATGCAATTGTAGCAGGGAGTTTTTTTCCTGAATTTCTTTCCCTCACGGTTTGTGGCTATATACACTGTATACTACGGACGGACGAGCCTCTGATGGTAAGGGAGTAATTCGAAGAAAGTAGTCGAAGCTTACCGCGGCCCATTACTTACAAGTTTCATTGATTTAAAATCGATTTTTTTTTCACTTTCTCAATCATATAAAATTATTGAACTTACTCATATTTTATTTTTCTGAGATAATGATATGCTAGGAGGGGAAGTTACGCCGAGTGCACTAGTCTTGGGCAAAGTAAAGGCATAAAAAAAATGTACAGCCCTATGTTTTCTGTAGATACATCTACTTTTACCGTATCACTGTACGTATACATACTATGACTGACGACTGCTGTCTATTAAATGCCACATTTGGCATTTCCCAAAGACGTTCCTCGTTGGCGGCGGGGGATGATGCCATACTATAAAATATGACTTACTGAGCTCATGAAGAAATATGCTACACTATAAAGAGTCACGAAACATCAACTAAATTTGAATCACTTGAATGAGTTATGTTGCGGAAATAATTTAAGACGTTTCTTTGAAAAATTCAAATAAAAGTCAAGTCTTAGATTTTTTCATCCGTGGAGAGAAGGGAGATATTTTTTATTCAAGAAGCAAGTCAAGAGAGCTCTAACGTTGGATTTGAATTTCTCCTCTTTACATTCTAGAACGAGTGTTGAGAAAGTGAAAATTAACACAAGGGAAATCTTGCCAATTATAAATGGGGACTCAATTCTTTTCCGCTCCGCTGAGTGCAAACAGCAACTGAGAATGAGAGTTGGACCCGAGCGTGTTTTATGTATGGCAGCTGTAAGAGAGAGACATAGAGAGAGAGAGAGAGAGAAAGTGCTCTGAGGTATTAGAATATAAACCTGTACTACTCAAATGTCATATTAAGGGAAGCAAAAATTCTATTACGACTCGAAAGCATGTTGGTACATTCCCTGAATGCAAAGTACAAGAATGATGTGCTTCAGCTTTTAAGCTAGAGTAACAATAAATCCACCTAGAATCCAGCTTTTCATCAGAGATTTATCCCACAGCATAAATCCTATTCATTATTCTACTAAACAGACAACTTTCATTCTTCATTCTTCCTACATATTATAATATAAATGGATATCTGCTCCCTCCATGGGGAATGACACTATTAATGAATGGGCTATGTAATCGTCTCACACATACATAGAGACGAGTCACCAACGCGCCGCTCTGCTAAAGTCGACAATTCAGTCATCTAACATATAAGGTGTACATACACCTCAAAGCTATATGTATATACATACCCACGTGCCTGGAACATTGGGCCAAAGAAAGGCTGGTGCTGGTATAGACTGTATAGACTGCCAGCTCCTATAGACTTGTCAGGGCTGAAAGCGCTCATAGTTAGAACCACACACTGCTGAATGGAGAGTGTCAAGCTCAGCTTTCATAGTAGTGTGACTCTCGTTGGCAGCTGAATGCAGGAGAAAGTGAAAGCAAAGTGTATGAAAATACAATCAAATCTTTCACAATCTTATATACAGCCCACTCAATACAGCCCCATATAGCACACAATAACACAGCGGAGGTAGGTACCTACGTACACATACCAGTAGCAGAACTATCAACGACTTATTTTTCAAATTTAAAAAAAAAATCTCATTCCTTCCTACATCCATACACCGTGACTTCCAGAGTTCCAAGGGCATGTTCGCAAAATCTGAAACATCAGTAAACTATAAAAATCCTCCGCCATGTAAAATAAGTAGATGCTTAGATATGTATCCTATTTCACTACAGATATATCTTGGTAAGGAAAGTTTTTTTTTTATAAAACAGAGCTTTCGCATGCTCGTAAGTTCAAGCGTAATGCTACAGTTTATTCTTTTGAATTCAGATGCGTATGTATAGCATGTGATGTAAATGTTACCCGGCTCTTGTTTCCTTTCCTCCCGCGTGTATGGAGAAATGTATGTGTGTGTGCGTGAGGCGGAGGATGAAATATAAGAAAAAATCCCAGAGGAGGTGAATGGATTCGAAAATAGTTACAAAGTAAAGTGTAAAGCCTTGTTGTTTCAATCGTACCGTTATACGTCTACCATCTCCCAAACGACGTCATTTCTCGGTTAGCACAAAAACATACGAGGGAGCGGATACTCATAATCTGCGGGTGCGTTTCCTCCACTCACTAACTCATAGCGTGCCATTTCCCTATTTTCTCGACAGAATAAGGGACTCAACTCAAATGAAGGAATGACTCGAGTATTATGACCACTTTGCGTTTGTTTCTTTCTTTCTTTTGTTTTGGTAGAGTACGGAGCAGTTGACTTAATGAAAGTAAATCTTGAATCAACGGAAACATTCACAATCTATTTTCGAGCATACCTATATTCCTTTAGTAGGAACTTAAACTAAATTGGAAGAAATGTTCACATTTTAAATTATGATGAGGGAATTTTCTCGGCTTATATAATCGGCCTGGGTTCCCATATAATTTCAGTATATCTACAGTAGCAGCAGCGTCCAATTGCGTATAGTACCTACAGAAGATTATAGGAACAGATAACTTAAAAAAATTACCTCATATTACTATTATTGCTGCATGTACCACGGTAGTTATTTCCCCTCCCTGTACAAGGAATAAATCCTGGTGTAGTGAAAACTACTGAAAAGTCAAAGTACCTCTGTATATTCTTTGATTGTGAGTCAAGAGGCCATGGGGAGAACAACATGGGTACACATAGGTACATTGCATTTTGGACCGGCACTATAGTTTCTCCTTTGACTTGAACCCAGTTCCACCCATTTTAGATTTATGGTGGCATATAAAAATTTATATAAAAAAAAAATAATCACAATGTCTCCGGATACAAGGACTATTTTTCTCACATTAACTTCTGACAATTTAAACTAGACTGAATGGCTTGTAATCCCCATTACAAGAAGGAAAGTACCTACACACATATGTAACTTGTGAACCCATCTAACTCTACTGATACTCTCTCACTCTGTGTATTAAAAAATCGTAAACGTACCGATCCTGATTTCCGACTATGAAACAATCTCAGCTATTTCCCCATTGGGAGCCTGGCCTAAGAAGGAGAGCACCCACCCACATTCAAAGGATTGCATTGGGAGTTTATGAGAGAGGGGATTTGGTAGAGTTTAATTTGATAATTACATCAGATATGATTGAATATTACTGCGATGGAGCACGCGAGGTGGGAGGGGGGAGTTGTTTCTGCCTTCGTCCTGGGTGCTCCATAATAATTCTGTGACGATGTTGTAGTACAATAAATTTGAGAGACGGGCTTCCCTTTCTATGGAACTATGGACTAATGGAGGGAACTTGAGGAAGGTGAACGATAGAGTCTTTGGTGACCACCTTGAGCCTCAGGAAAGTAAAGGACTGACTTGACTTCCAATTTAATGTTCTCCCGTTGACTCCCTCTCTCATTCTCATTCTCATTCCGGGTCTCAAATCCTTGGATTTTGAATTCGGATTGATTTTGTTGGCGTCAAAAACTCATTAATGCAGCTCCAGAGAGCGAGAGCGTTGCTGTGTAAATCATAATGTGGTCACGGAAGGAGACCACAGTATGAATGCATGGAAGGAGTTAAAGATTTATCTACATTGTTTCCAAAGCTACCTCGAAATACACGATACACACACACACACTAAAATAACACTGCATCATTCCCACTCTCTCCCACATATGCCTCAACTCACCCACATACTGTAGTACATACAAGGAGAAAGTACAACTTAAATTTTGTGAATTTCAATTACTACCGCCCATTCGAATAAATCTATCCCCTACATCTATACATACACTAACTTTCTCCTTTCTCCACTGCACACCGTGAAATATTACTTTCCCCCCTAAATCCCTTCACAGACTCGACTCTCAAAGGGAAGAGCGAGAGGGAAAGCAAACAGAGAGACTTTTAGATTAGAAGCAGCTCTCACTAATGTATCTATGTGTAGCTTATTACAAGTGAATAGTCAATGCAATGTGTGTGTGTGTGGGTTTGTGGACGGCGTGTGTGACGGGAGGGGGAAAGGACGGTGTCTGCGTGTGGAGTTGTGAAAAGTCTTGTGCTGGCCACCTCCACCATTGCGGTGAAGGGAGAGACGGTGGAGACGACGGCTATGCATGTTCACAGGAGGGGCATATAAGCATATGAATGATTCATGGTAGATTGAGCATGTAATATTATACATGCGAAGAGAGAAAAGCAACTGGATTAATCTGGAAACGACGAAAGAATACAAATTTTCTCTAAATAGTAGGAAGAGCCATTGTGAAGGAGTTTCTATTAGTCTTGTTCCCTTTTAATAACATTAAAACTTCTCACATTCAAAATCCCAAACAATCCAGAGGAATAAAACGAATTCGGAATCTCTCCGGAACTCATTTCTACCAACACCGAGACTTTCTAGACAACACCCAGACTCACACTCAGAGACAGAGAAAGATCCCCCTTTATACCTCCACCATAGACTCCAGGTCCTGGGCTCTCAGTCATACGACTGCATACATGCATACGACCAGGGATGCATACAAACTCCCGTTGAAAATTGGAAAAAATAGAGGAAAAAGTTTAAGTGATAGAGTAGCCACTCAAATAGACTCTTGCGTAGAAAAAGTTTCCGTGCGAATTTGAATCTCAGAGTTGACTACAGTACTACAGTGTGTGCTTCTACAAGGACAGAGACACAAACACACACACACACACACGCACATGAGGATCCAGACTTATCGAAGAAGGACGGGAAGGAGAAAGGCAAGTCAAGTTTTTAGGTGCTCCCTCGTTTACTAACGTAAGTAAGTGCTGGGCTGGAGCTCCACAAACGGGATTCCAGCTCCTTTACACAAAACAGTTCTATATAGTTCCCCAATGGTGACTTAACTTTGACTCCAAGTAATCCTCTGATTCCACCACACACACACAAACAGATGCCACTATAAAGGTAAACTACAGAGGAAGCGGACAGGAATCCCTTTTACTGTCGAAACCAACACCAACTTTGAAATACAGCACACAAATGAATTCCTCTTGCATCCTAAACAGTCCCTATCACATCAGTCTGTCGATGTACACTCTACATATACATAGGTACCTATGTGTATATTTGACTTTTGTACTTTTGTACTTTAGTACAGGATCGAGTGAGCACACGGATGGATGGCTCCGTAGGTAAATACAATCGAGCGGAGAATTACAATCAGTGTAAGTAAGAATCTTTTCCGATTGGCTTTGGCTGAGTATTTGTTAGGTTGACTTTTGAAGACGGATGGAAATGTGGGGAGACTCGAGTCAAGTGCATCCCTAACACGTTAGCAATGCAAATAAAGTACCGTCGTCACACGATCGCGGTCTCCTCTACAAGATCAACCACATCGACAACCACTTAATTTAAAATCAGCTCAAGCATGACTTCCAAGGAATGTCCTTTATCATAATGGCACGGCATGGACTCGTACGGAGAGCCACACGCAAACACGCACCAAACATTCAATCAATACTCAAGTCGGTCCCCCAGAGGAAATCATAATATGTATTCAGATACACAAGCCCAACTCACTCCAATGAGAAAATGACGATTGACAAATATGTACATATGTGTACCCATGTATTTTCATTCAATTTTCTTTCTCTCTCTCTCTCATATTTATTATTTACTCCCTTTCAAGTTGACAGACAGAGAAAAGTACATAAACACAAATTCCGTCTCAAAATCCAATGTCCAAACTGGAGGATTGGATCTAATTCAATTTACGATGGACAAATATGTGAAATGTGAGACGCCCTATTCCCTACTCCTGCCCTGGGACGTCCCACTCGCTTTGGACCTATGGAGAAGTCCACACACTACACCACTGACCAAGAGTTTCAAAAGAATGCCATGTAAGTACACGTAGATATTTGAGTTAAGTTTGAAAATTCTCCTTTTGTCAGGAAACTGGGTACCTCTCTTTTACAACTTGGAAGGAAGTTGCGTCACCGTGATTGAAAAATGTGGAAAGAAAGTCGCATTAAACACCGCCGAAGGAGATTCAATATTCAACTCAGTATTCATCCGTCTGGGCGTGTGGGCTTAATCCATCACTACATGGAACCTAATTGACGCCTTGCGAGAACATCTATCTTAGAACCAGTACACACTTTTTTGTCACCTAAAATATTGCAAGAATGAATTACTACCAACTTGGGTAAAACATATTTCACAAGATAGCAGCAACCCGATTAAAAACCGCTTAAAAGTTTTAAAAGCTTAAGGCATAATCGGCATTGAATGAATTTTAAAGGACCAAGTAGAGTTGGCATAGGTAGCTGTAGATATACTCGTAGTATCTATGTAATCGTAAGTTACACTAACTTAGGCTTGTCCCTTAATTTAATCCATACATATTGACTTACAGCATGGAAGCGGTGAGGAAGTACTATTGTTTTCACGACTTGGCAATAGAATGGTTTCATTATTCGATGGTATTGTGCCAAAATTGTTTCTTGTATCTTTTTGTTGTGGGAGATGTTGGGACATACATTCATACAGCTGATCGCATACATCCCTTCAAATCAGTGAATAAAAGCTAGTCAAATAGAGCGGGAAGCCCTCTGATGCAGCACAAGTGCACCCAGATAAAAGGATTTGCAAAGACACGAGTCACCAAATGCGGAAAAGCATCTCTTTTAGGGGTGCAGTAAAAACTTATTTCTCTCTACAATAATAAAGCGTGATCATGCTCTTAATTGTACGGCATTTTAAGACTGTGAGGTGATGGGTTGTTGAGACTGGCATCATATTTACCACAACTATTATTAGACCTTTAACATACAAGTGCTAATCTATTGTCCCCAAGTGTTATTTGTAAACAGCAACTCTGTTTTGTTTTTATACATATTTTCCATGGCTATTGTGTAGCCGAACAATAATGCCTAGAAACCAATTACCAACATGCCCTTGAACTCTTATGGCAAACATGGAACCGAAAAAACGGTTTGCGTCGACAAAATTTGTGAACCTTAGTGTCATATTGTGAATGGATGGACAGAGGAGATGCATCGTGTCCGCAGTTAAGCATACCTTCACACGTGATGGAAACACAGTCGTAAAACCCAAACAAGATTGTGTGGGGATGAGTGGAGGAACTTCTTAGGAAGCTAACACTGATGTTCCAGCCAGGCCCGATGTACGGTACCTACGGATGCAGGACGCGACCAGACACAAGGCAGAGAGAAAGTATAAAGGCGGGTATCTGGTGGTGGTGTAAATGGCATCGTGTTTCTGTTTCATGTTCCATCCATGTGAGTTACCTCCTTGAATTAAGGCTCACGCTACTAATATTAATATTCATACGCGACTAGAAGACATCAAAGTTGCCAACGTATTTCTTACTTTCGCCAAATTCCCTTCTACGTCTTCCCCCCCGCCTTCCTCTCTCACTTTGTATCCCTCTCCGTATTGTTAGTCGTGAGAGGAAAGGAGGAAATTGTATGAGAGAAAAGAAAGCCACGAAGGAAAGTGAACGGTGATGGCAAAAACTATACATAGGTAGGTACCTACGCCTACACGGCTGTACAGATCCGTAGATGCCCAGTACAAGTTAGAAGAGAGCAGAGTGGCAGTGTGGCTGTATGTATGGATGCCGTAGCAGGTCATAAAAATAAAAACTACATTTGATTAGAGACCCCAGAGACAGCCATGTAGGTACCTCAAGTAGTCACAAAATATGAGCTGAATGAAGAAGATAACACTCCCCTAACATACAGGCTACCATCCATTCTAAAATTCGCTATAGTGATACACTGGGATAGCTATATAGGCACTGCTATATACTATGCATCTGCTATACCTTGAGTCCACTTTGAAAGCATTTTCACCCACGTAAAAATCCTTCTTTACTTCCCTCTTACTTCTATCTTTCTCTCTTCTCCCTGCACTTAAGAAAATCCTATAGTCTCAATACGAGTTCAAGTTTCAATTTTGGTCCGAGGCAGTCTCGGGGTGAAAAGGTGTGTATAGTCAAGAGTGTATGGATTTCACTAAAAATCAAATTATAGAAGCCATCTCAATGAGACTAATGTTTCCATTTACAGAAATGTTACTCACTCTCCATTTTTAGCTCAATTCAATTCCCACTCGTTTCACCCTCTTTGAAGACTTAATTTGTCCATGCCGTGCAATGGCAGTGGCAGTCACAATACAGTTACAATAATTCCTTTCATTCTCTTAGAGGATCCCTCTCCTGGATCTAGACTCGTGATAACATCAATCAGAACAATCATTTCTGTCCAATTCCCTCACGTTCTCCCGGACTGGAACACTGCTGAGGCGAAAGTGAGAATTGAGAGCGGCCAGAAGGATGGAGGCACGAGGCTCCCTCGTCGTCTTCTTCTTCTTCTTCTGTCTCTCTCTTTCTTTCTCTTCATCCCAGTCGAGTTGGTCTGAGACGCTGAGGAGACGATAATAACCTCAATCAAATGGTATTAAGACGAGGCTCAAGCACTCAAATGTTTCTGATGGCTTCTCACTTCTCCTCGCTGATTAGCAGGCTAACGATAGACGATAGACGCTAAGCGGATGTTCCAAGTTCCAATCGAGAGAAAGAGAGAGAGAGAGAGAAAGGAGAAAAGAGGGCTTATTAAGTATCAACTCCAACTTGTGTACTTCAACACCGTCTTTGTTTTTAAATCTATCTAGTTAACTCCAGCTCCACTCAGCTCCAGTACTCCAGTCTATTCCAACACTATTATTATTATTACTATTATCCTTCATGCCTCCACCAATGAAAACGATAACGATAACGTCTCAGACAATTTATTATTTCCCTCCTTGACTTCCCTTCTCTTGGCAACGGTGCAGAGGTATTTGACAGGAGAAAGGCCCACTCTCACTCTCCAATCCATTTGTAGGCAAATAACAGAACAGTAAAAATGGAAACTATTGGACATCTTTAGTGTAGAAAGGAACATGCTGCTTTTTGGATATATGTATATACCTATCTATAATACCTATAAGAAGGACAGATGGGGAAAGAGAAAAGGCAATAGGGAGACTAAAAGTGTGCAAGCGGAAATGCATCTACCGTAAATCTACTGTTAATTTCTATGAAACCCATTTCTAAAATTTAGTATGGCGAAATATTAGGCAACAGTAAAAGAAAGATTTCACCATAATCAAAGCATTACTAAAATATACGACCAACGGGACCAAAATCTTTTGGGACAAAATCGCGCAGACAAAATTGGCTTGAGATAAAATCGTGGGAAGATAAGACGCTCTGTATGGTGAAACTACATACATATTTGCACTTTCTTTACGTACTTAGCTCGTTAATCTTACTACAAAATCTTTCTTTTTAGTCGAGCAAATATTTTGGACACGAATTTTAATTTGTTTTGCATTTAAGTGCAATTGCTTGTAGATATAAATGCATTCAAGAATGCAATAATATGTACCGACCGATACAAATAAAATTATCAGTAATTCCATTTGGCCTTCGTACGAAATGGTGACATGTGAACATTTACTTTTATATTTAATTATATGTACAATTTATAGAATTTATATACCTATATAAAAATAATCCCGCTGTACACGAAGTCACGAAGGTCAAAGAAAGTTTATAACAATCAAGATGGGCGGCTATATTTAAAACCAATTTATATAAATATCATTACGATACGATTACCTACCACAAGCACTTAATTTTAGTAGGTAGTTTGCATAGATTTTTTTTAAAGCTTTTATTCCACGTGCCTTCTTGAATCTTTCGATAAAGTAATCTAGCTCTAGACATGCACTTGTTAAAGGGAAGTAAATATTTGTAATACATATGTAAGTATGTTAATAACGTTTGGAAATGCAGTACTAATTATTAATAAGCAAATTATATTGTGCACTTGAGTGGAAAACCGTGTGAAGCCTGAAACCTTGAAAGGTGACAAACTACAGTGAAACTACATCATTTAAGTTAGTCTAATTTTAGACGGCTGTGTCCACAAGATTTTGATTACGCGATTTAGTACTGGAGCCACATTTGAGGGTATAAGGTTCACATACAATGTAGGTATAAGCGTTATTATTGCCCCATAGCCAGGTATAGCTTAGGCTAGACGCTATATGCAATCGCTGATAGTCTCAAATGCTACCTATATATTTAAATCGGAGTCTCACGGTACGCACATTTTATCACATTCACCTTTGATACATTTGATTAATTGGCACTCATTGAATGGATAAAGAGAGGGCTACGGGCGCCCGTCAAGAGTGTACGAAGCAAGTTAAAGGAATTAGAGTCCAGGCTGTTTTAACTCCCACAACCTCTAACCGACTACTTATGCACTTGAGGGAATAAGCACGCCATATTAATCATCATCATCCTCCACCCTTCAATTCTTCTTCCCCGCACGCTTACTCATGTTCACAGCCATGGTCTTCATCCTCAATCTACATAAAATCTACTCTCCACAGTCTTAGATTCTCTTTGTGCTTCCACACAGACAGAGAGTCAGCCCTCCGAAAACCACAACCACACACAAAACAGACATCAAACACACACACACACACTCACTTCATAATATGCATTTCTACCCTCTCGGAAACTTTTAATGATTATGAGTATAGCGGTAGAGTTGGGTAGGTGCGCTCTTCTACACGCATATAGGTTCCCATATTTACACTATGTATATAGTAAAAAGCAAGTTTGAACGGACGAGCACTTTGTTTGCATGGCGAGCCCCTTCTTGTTTGATGGATATTCCCATTCCGGTACCAGGACGAGTGCCCGTACCATCAGCTGGTAGCCATGCGTGTAGAAAATATTTCTTTGGGAGATTCTGGGAAAAACAAATTAGGGAGAGATGTAGTGACGATGATATCTATACAGAGCGGAACAAAGGCTTCTCCGAAGACAGTTAATGGAGGGAGAGAGTGGTGTGAGAAAAGGTGCTTCATGGCCCATCACGGACACTCATGTACATACGAAGAGACGCACTCTCGCCGTCTACTTTCGTATCGCTTCATTCGTTAAAGGCTTCTTGGTTTTGGTTTGAGATCCGCGCGGGGCCTAAGTTGAGATTTGATGCCCACCCATCAGCGAGCTTGGGGAAACTTTGCTTCTAATGTGTTTATGTGTTTAGCATGCACTAGACAGACCGCATCAGCTTCCCCATATTTGCCATTTATTTATATATAAATTATATCCTCCGTTGATAGGGAAGCTGGGTTTGCGGATGTGGAGCGTTGAAGGTTGTCGGATGGATTACTATTATGAAGCTTGTTCCACTTTCCTTCTCTCTCTCTCTCTCTCGCTCTCCGTCGACTTCCCTCTCATCATCTTGACTGGAAATGGGAAATGGGACCAATGCGAATGTAATTATGGTGTATCATGACGATATGGGATGGCAATCCATATTATGACCACCTTCACGTCGGCTTCTGCTCGTAACAGTTTACTCTAACCGTCTGATAGTTGATAGTAATAGGGCACAGCATGCTCACATACAAATGGATCTAATTTTCCTTCCCTCGACAAAAGGCAGAAACTTTGTCCGTCCGTGTCTGTAGTGTGGAGGAGAGAGACTGCTGATTAGTGGCTGTAAAGATATTCAACAATTCAGAGAGTCTGGACTCAATACCTCAGATAGCAATAGCAACTTGGACGCAACTTGGAGAGCACGAACTGAACAGCCACATCTCCTCCACAGACACAGATACTCCCTCCTCCACATCCTAATTAAGCCAAGCTGGGTAAACTAATTAAACGAGTTTCGATTCTAGACGCTCCACGTCCTTCCCTCCGTCATCTTTCTCCACTTACACAACACACACACACACTTATCTACATCCTTTATTCCACCATCCAAATTCATTCATCCATCCCGTGGCCCCACAGCAGCCCCAGCAGCCCAGCCCAGGCCCGTCTTACCCAGTCAATGCAGATGCAAATGTGAGACGGAAACTGCACATAATGTTTTGTAGCTCACTCAAGTTTAGTGATCGTGCTGTGTGTGTGTGTGTGGTTTGATCCTTACACAAGTATGTATGTAGGTACATAGGTATGGAATACTTGCACTACAGGATTCAATCTATTGTGGGGAGCTACACATGCTCTTTTCTTTACCACAGTAAATAATTACAACACATCTGGGACTGTATCTGTATTTCTTCCTTCTTCTTTTCTTCCAACTTTACCAAACCAACAACCCACCGACCACCGACCCTCCATTGGTTAAGTACCTATATATAATCTAAAACTTTCACGTTGTACTGGCAGACTAGACAAGCTTTCCTGTCTGTTTCCATCTTGAGTTGTGGAAATGACAATTACTATGTATTTCCCTTTTTTAACCCTCCCTAATATGTAAGTAAAGAGATCGAGAGAGTGCTACTAGGTATGTAGGTGTAGGTACCTACCTACCAATGCGGAAGCCGAAGGAAACCCTTGCATCCAAAAGAAGAAGCTACAGACAACTTTGCATAGTTAGAACTCTCTCAAATTATTATTGCTATTAATTAATCCTATAAGACATGAAGGAAATTAGAATTTAACTCTTAAGAGTCTGACGAAGCACAATATTATGGGTCGATTGTAATTACAAATCAGCTTACAGAGTCAAAACCAACTTATTCCAGGAATTCTATGAGTACTCCACTTCTCGTATATTCTCATTACCCATTCACCATGCTAATAATTAGTAGAGCATACAAAAGCTATGAGATAGTATGGAGCTTCCAGTGCAATTCCAGGAAATTAAGCCTTGCCAATTTGAGTGTGCATTGGGGATTTTTCCTTTTAATGAAAAACCATCAAGTCAACCATACAATAATTCCAATTTCAATTCTTCCCACAAAACCTCCCACAAGCACAACCACATTGCATTGCAGTATGTAGTATATATAGTGTACACACAAAAAACTGACATTTCTAGAGAAATTGAAAATTAGAAAATCGGGATCGAAAAAGAAAAAAAATTGCGATAATTAAATTTGAAAGAAAGAAGAGAAGTTAAGGACAAGAAGGGGGGAAAAAAAGGGATGCGGATTGAGCCGAGCTAGTTCTAACGATTAACTTAATTCTCTTCTCATATTCTTCTTTACTTTTGATAACGTGTTTGATCCTCCCACGAGCTCACGCCAGGTCAGGCAGTATAGATCAATTTAAGCTTCCCCAGATATACATATAGATCCTTCCATACAAACGTACTCTATATCCCCATTGAACCAAATCCTAGCTAGAACTTTTAGCTGCACAACTTCATGTGCTATCCCTTACCTAGCCCACACAGCATAGGCGAGGGTAGGATTTCCGTAATGCAGGCATACATACATACGCACAAGTGCTGTGGTTACATACAAAAGAAGATAAAGGAAACTTTAACTGTCGGAGTGAAATTAAAATGAGCTGACACAATGTCAGAGTGGGACAGAGGAAGGAGTTGTTCACATACATTGGAGATGCCCTCTGTATCCCGTGAAGATGCGAGGAGCAGACGATGAGGATTCCTAATTATGGTTCGAATTTTGGGGAAGGAGAAAGGAAGGAGAGAAAGGCATGTCTGCACAAGTATCTGTAAGATTTCAGTAATTGGATGTTGGATGTGCTGCTGACTGTTAGCGGTGTAGTGGAGTGAGAAAAGAAGGAGATGGAGGAGAGGATGATTTTGGATCTAGATGAGAGAGAGAGATAGGAGGGAGAGGGGGGGGGGAAGGAGTGAGACGAGTGAGCGAGGGTGAAATAAAATGAGAAGAAAAAAAATACCGAGTGAAAGTGAAACTATAGGGACGGCAGGGAAGTATTTGGAAATAGGAAAATAAGGAAGGTGGATGGGTGGTTCTTTGATTTCTATACTGTCAGTGTATTATAGAAGAGAGCATAGAGGAAAGATTTGTTCTTGTTTTCTTCGGTACGACACTGCACTCTTCCCTGCACACTGCACTGGAAAAGGCAGTCAAGAAGGAGAGATGAAGAAGGCTTCTTCATCTCCTCTCATGAGTTCCCACTTTCTCAGTCTCTCAAAACTCGGAGCCTCCTATACATACCTATATCTGACTGCTCTGGAGGGGGAAAAAAAGTTGAGCCCACACTGCAAGAGTGAGCACACTACGACAAGGACTCACTGTAATACAAAACAATTTGTACAGACACAAGTATAGCCACCAAAACTCCCACCATCATCCGTCCTATACTGCTCCGTAGCCAAGTCAAGACCACTCAGTTTAGCCACTGAATACATCAACAATGGTAGGGAAGGAGAGGGAAGCCTATAGAGGAAAAGGAAAGGAAGCCAAACCAAACCACCTTATCACTTTTCAAGGATCATACACCACACAATATCTAACATGCTACCTTGTCTACTGACTCCACACTCTATCACGAGACCTCCTCATCCTCTGACAGCCCGGCCAGGCCATATGATGGGAGATGGGAGACGAGGAGAGGGACTGGAGGGAGACGTGGGAGAGTGTGCATGTAATAGATCCAGTTGATTTGTACAGTGTATTTTACGTATGACCGAGTCGGAAGCTACAAGATTCTGTCCATAGAAAGAGTAACTAAGAGTGAGCCTCTGTCCCCGTCCTCACTCCGGACCCAATGAACGGGAGCACCTACGTACGAATACATACGGGACAATGAAGCATGTTCTTTCCACTCTAATAACTTCAACTTTCCTTCCTCAACTTACCCTCCTTGCGTCCACAATTTCCACAATAATAAAAATAAATATCGATTTTAAATTAATACCAAGACAGAATTTTACAATTTCGACTTCCCTCCTTCATTCCGTCCTTCTCTTAAGACTCTGGGGACAGAGGGGGAAATGCCGCGGAGGCTTTTTTTTCTTCTCTTTTGTACTTTCTTCCAGCTCCTTCCTCCTATTTGTATCTGCTCCCTTCGTCTCTACTTCCCAAAATCCTTCGCTCTACCGAAGCAGCCACCAAAGTGATGCTTCCACCGACTTTGAGCGCTTTCAAACATGTATACATATATGTATGTCAGGAATGGTATACCTGCTACTGGACATGCATACCTAGCTCCTCTGAAACCACTAAACCAGCTGTTACATATAATTATGAATGTTCCCGTAATGTGGAGCAGTTTAGACGGAAGCTATATACGTGGGAGGTATATTATGGTTTATGGGCGAAATGTCCATGCACTAGTTTCAATTAAAAGCACTATGCCTATAATAGCTGTACAGCATGAATTAATAATTTTTCTAATACTAAGCTCTCAATATACTGTAATAGGGCTCCTTGTGCCATCTTTAATTAATAAAGTTTTACACTATATTTTACGTCCTTACTATTATATTGTGGTGTAGGTATGTAGGTTATCTCGATGTGAGCGGAAGCGGAATCGAATCGGCATTGAAGGAAGAAAATAATAACAATAATAGATACATATAGGGACTAAATATGAAATTCAACTGCTCCTGCTCGTAGTACGTAAACAGAGTGTAGACGGATAGAGTTTCCCATACGAGTTGGGCCAATAACAGTAAGTTACAACTACAACGATTTGAAACTAAAGCAAGAATTAAATTACCATTTCCACCCACGAAAGGCCTCCCTTGCCTAAATATTTATCATTAGAGCAGATATATATATATATATATATATATATGCTCCCACCAATTTTTATAAGCCTTCTATTTTTCTTCTTTTTTTTTGTATAGAAAAACATGCTGCACATCTTCAAAGGACCAAGTTCAGTGTAAACTTGCCGTTTCAATAGCTCTATCCACATGAATACAGTAGTAGGAACGGCAATGTAGAAAGAAGTAGTAGCCCCAGACACTAATAGCATATACATGGGGATTCAAGTGCATGATGCCCATCGCATCGTCTGTACTCCAAGAGAGTAGTAAAACAAACAAAATAACTACAGCTTCCAGGCTAGCTCCAACAAACTGTAAGTTCACATTTCTTTCATGTAAAAATGTAAAGAAAATAATCGCACGAAAGCAAGCCGGAATGGTGGGGGGAAATGCGGAAATTTACATGAGCGTGAAGGAGCAAATAGAGTATAAAGGAGATGGAGACAAGAGACGTGAGCTGTGTGTGTGTGTGTGTGTTTGTCTCTCTGTCCTCTGTACGGCAGTGACAGGATAGGGAAACACATGCATATAATAATATAGTGCAGCCTGCAACCTGTGATAATGGAACTCGAGTTTCTTCGCTCTCTCGCTTTCTGTCCAAAAAAAACGCTAAAATATCTACTAGAATAGAAATAGAAATAGAAATGTGACTATGGAGAGAATACGAACACGAATGGGAGTCGACTATGTATGCAGATTGTAAAATCTAAAGAGAAAGAAAGAGAGAGAAGCCACAGACGCTTCAGCTGGGGGTGGATTTCATATTTTATACTTTTGCTGTAACATTTCCTATTTTCCTAAGAAGCATTTCACAAAATCTGCCCGTCTCACTATATATTGTACAGTGAAGTGAGTCTTACAACAAGTTCCCAAGAAGGTTGCTTGACTTGTCTCGCCTTGCCAAACGGCTGTTGCCTTGTTTGCATCTCTGCACACATTTGAGAGAAACAAAAAAAAATCAGCATCTTATATATTTTGCATTTGTTCTGTGGAGCCAGGGCGAAAAAGCACGTGTACACAAGAGTGTCTATCTTTGGATATTTCAATGAATGGGACGGGGAGGGAGATGCGAGTTCATAGAAATGGGAATTATGTGTTTTGTCTGCTCGAGAAGGGAAGAGTGTGAGATTGTATTTCTATATTATTTTCTTGTTTTTAGCTTTCCAAGAAAGCAACTCGGTTCCGACTAGTAAGCTTAATCTTCCCCATACAACTCTGCTACTATAGAACTGTCGAATTGCACAAAAGAAAATGAAAGCCTCGAAAATTCATTGGAAAATATTCTTTTCCTACAAATATAGTGATAACCTGTACACTTACGGATGCTACTACTTCTGTATCTGTAGAACGCCTCTTCCACAGTCTCTCCGTCTCTCTGATATATGGTAAGTACAGAAATGGGTAGGTACATGAGTTAGAAGATGCATGAGCTATAAATTTCCCATTTTAGTTAGAAGGAGGAATAAATGAAGGTGCGATGTGATAGTCTGTCATGGTGGTGGCCGTAAAGAAATAGAAATAGAAATGGAAAGTCCCACTTGTGCAGTATTGTACGGCGGCGAAGACAGTCCAAGGAAAAAGGAGGAAAGAATCAAGCGGAGTTACATAAGTTGTGAGCAGATGTTGAGAGGGCTCGCGTAATGTAGGTAGGTAATGTAGTGATGTGATGGGGACGAGGGGGGGGGGAAGGGGGAAGAAGATTGAGCATTTTTCAAGACACAATGTTTAATATTAAAGTAACCTAAAGTACAAGTTGGTTTACAGTTACACTACAGCTCCACGTTCTACGAGACGGCGAGGCTTTAAGGAGGTATAGTTTCCTCTGAAACGTTCACACTTGTCACAGTAGCATGGGAGGAAAAAGAAGAGGAAAGATTAGATGATCCTTTATCACACGTCAGCGTCCGGCTCCTATTCACTCACCAGCCACCACGAGATAACTTACTTGCCATTGCCATGTGCCTATCCATACAACACACACGGTCGACACAGTCATACCACAAGTGAAGAAATAGAAATATATACACCTATACATATACACGTACTTTCCTCTCCAGCATCTCCGCCATCCAACACGTCCTGGAGAGTCACCGCCTATACCATACGAATACGTCCACTATAGGAAATACGAAAAGGAAATCTCTGTTTTAAATTTCGTTGAGAGATTGAATACCATTCACCAGCCACCGTGTAACACGACATCACCTCACAACTCAGAGTCAGGCGAAGATGAGATGGGAAGATCTGGGAGACTGGCAGAGGAAGTGGACAAGGAAATCCGAAGCCCAAACAGTTCACTCCTGTAGCTCATTCTGAGACAGATACATAATGGATCATACCACGACACCAAGACAAGACCAACACGGACCGATCAACTCCACCAGCCCAACCACTCACAATCCAATGTCGTAAATATACCACTTTTCCCCATCCTATTACTCACGCCATGGATGGATATAAATGAAGGATAAATTATTTCGATCTTCGACATTTCGATACACATCCCGCATCCTCATCCCAATCCCAATCCCAGTCTACCCCATATAGTACATAGCATAGGCCCTCTCCAACTCCAGCTCCAGCTCCAGGAAGCCCCGAAAAACAAAGAGAAGGAAAATCCATTGGAGGAAGCGGGGCAAAAGTAGAAGAGAATAAGAGAAAGAGCTTCCCAAAGATTTCACGATTAGGTGGAACTGGTAAATCTATATATAATAATATTATGTCGAAGCATCTGGTGGTACGCACAGGTAATTGCGTGTGTGTGCCAAGGCACCTACCTATACACCATTTACGAAGTAGCACGGCATAAATGCGTACCGCAGCCGGACAGGTATAATAATGTGAGGAAGAAAATAACTCGAACCTTCTGGCCATAGTTTTCTTCCACCATTCACAGCTCTACGCTCCAGAAAATTAATTTGTCATCAAGTAGACTCACAGACATTTCCAATTTCCACTCTTCCAGGTAAATAAATGGGGACGTCCGTAGGTTGAGCGAGGGAGATTGCACGTAAGATACACAGGTATGCGGGCACATGCGTGTATTCCACTTACTCGCAAGAAGTACCTATGCACATATATACGAGCTCTATCTTGAGCTGTTGTAGTTGGTGTAAGGACGAAAATTAAATGCGTCTTTAGTTAGTGGCAAAAGAGTTACCGTTTACAGTCGACGGGGACATTCGTAATAATAAGAAGCTCTTCATTAGAACTGACATCTCAACTTTAAGATAAGAGATGTACTACCGTTAGTGTAGGGAGTCTCACTTCTTTCCACCAAAATCCTTTGGAGAAGTCTCTCCAAAGCAAAGGAATGTGTAGTTCTGTATAGGATCCTTATATTTTCGTGTTACATTCCATTGGAAATCATCACGACACTAGAATTAGGTACATAGAATCAGAAATGAGATAATGCACGGAATAACATTCTCAGAGTCAATGCAGTTTTCTGCAGTTCGTCTCCCAAGTCCCAAGACACTTTACCACCGCACCGCCCCGTGTAGCAGCTCCTTCTATCTCACTCACTATCAGTATCAGCATCTAATAACAATTATTATAAATTTCCTGCCGAGTCAGTTTCTTCCACTGCAAATCCTATATAGCTATCCGAATCTTGACACGCAAACAGTAATACATAGTATCGTCGACAGTATAACTTAATTACGTAGCACTTCCTTGCCTTTCCACATCAACTACTCACACAGCACAGTTCATTCAGAAATGAGAACACAATGACACATTTGACAACAGCCAGAATTATCACTGGAAATTATAATTCAGCTATATTTTCTCTGCAGATTTTTTTTTTTTGACGTTCCAGCCTGGCCTGCCCTTTTGTCACAAGGCAAAGGCAAAGTGGTTCAGCCCTCAGGAGACAGAGACAAGTAGGTCCCTATAATTATGTACCAATTCAATCCGACTCACTATAGTAAGCATTGGAGGAACTGGTAAAATTAATTGGAAATTTTGAGCCCATTTCTATAAAGTGCACCACATTTCAACATCCCACACTTACTGGTCTGTGAGTTTAATAATATCACGGGGAACTGTCGATGATGGAACTACTATTTATTTAGACAGGAGTGGTGCACTCAGAGTCGCCCTTTTCACAGTCGGTCGTCAGTCGAAAGGGGATTTTTCACATATAAAATATTTCTATAAGAGTCCACATTATTGTCAAGAAAAGGACTTGACAATCTAAGAAAAGTTTTTCCTTGACGTCCTCAACATTTCGACCACATATAGGAAATGTCATGAAATAATTCATTAGTGGACGGAAAAACGTTTGGGGATAGAGACAGAGAGAGAGAGAGAGAGAGAGAGAAAGATGAGAGCCGTTAGGGAAAACGTTAAAACACTGGTTTTATGAGGGACACAAAGTAGTTTGCTTCTAGATGTGTAAACTGAGACGCGATCAATGACCAAATAAAAAAAAAACTTCCAACTGGATTATGGCCGGCTAAAGTTATTCTGGCCAACAGTCATAAAGTACTACGGTAGGCAAGACCAAGAGTGGAATTGGAATGTAGTTGTAGATTCGTTCATGACGGAAAAGGCCCCGGCTATGTGTTCAGCCAGGGAACCTACATCCAGTGTAGGAGCTCTCCGACCCTAATTTTGACAAGTACCAGAAGTTAATGGGGAAATATATGTGTGGACTTTGCAATCACATTGGCCACCAGTCCGTGGACGTACTTACTTACTACACACACAACTAACACTAAAATTATGTATTATCTGTCTCTACCCCACTGCATGCAGTCAGAGTCTCAAGCAAAGAGGGAAGAATAATAATAATAATACTACGGAATTGAATGAAAATAGAACTTTACTCTCACAGGCACGACAAGTCAGATGTAAAATACCATGTAATGTAATCCAGGGGAAGGAAACGAATGCCTAGTCAAGAAACTTAAGCCAAGGAGTACTCGGAACTGATTTACAGTTTTTTATTTTATCTGCCTTGATGTATGTATGTATATGTATGCTTATGCTCTGTCTCTGTCAAACAAATAAACAATTATCTGCTTGGATGCATGAGTTCACCACAATTCATCTCGTACCCTGGTACATAGACTTCAAAAAATAATATTGGTCTGACTATAGTGAGTTAAGTACTTTATTTTATTATTTAAAAATTTAGACCTTAGTGGAAATGCAGACAAAGAATACAAACAAATGGCAGGGTATGAAACCCAACTGCCACAACTTTCTGATGCATCAATCAACTAATAGAATTAATAGGAAAGTGTCGAGTTTCTATCCAAGCATGGCAACGTACAGAAATCATCTCGTTTCGGACATCCGGCGTAATACAGTGTGTGTGTAAAAAAGTGTGTGGAAAATTAGTGGAGTTTATTTAAGTAACCCTGTTAATCTCTAAATAAATTCCAGGAACAGGGCGAGGTGTATCTAAAATTAGTTGTTTAGTGGAGTTCCTATGCAAAAATTTAAAAATTATTTAGACATTCCGTGGCAAGTATGTATTCTACATAGGTATGTACCGACGTAGATGTGCAAATGCTGTAGGCACTGCTTTAGATAGGGATATTTATTTACTAAGAATTTGTGCCAGATCCTACCCAGTGGAGTTGCTTAGAGTGCTTGGAAGAATTTATCACGGATAACTAAAAATTTAACTCTCAATAAATTAATTTATTTACATTATAATTTTCACTAATTCCATTGCAATCTGCAACATTTAACCATGCTGCATTTTTAATAAATAAGTTACAAAAATAACAGTATACATTTAAGCCCACATAAGTATATACATAGGTACACAGACATGACACCACAACGTGCAAATACACCATGTCAATAAATACAGAAAATGAGCCATACCAGAATTAAAATTGAATTATGTGACGGACAGATGCACACTGACTGAAGAGGCTGGATATATAGGATGTAGACTTATAAAGGAAGTGAAGCGATATCGCCTTCTTTTTCTTGTAAGTAGGGCAGCAATACGTAGCTAACAGTAATATTTTTGTATATAATATTTTATATTTGACTTTAACCCTTGTTATTCATACAGAATCCGTATGGTGCAGCAACTCTGGAGACTAGCCATCCAGATTTTCCATTACCCCAAGTACTCCTTACTTACATCAGACTTCCTTACTTAAATCTAATATTTTCCGTTGAAATATCACTAGCACTGCACTGTAGCACACTAGCTTGAAGAAATGCTATCAAAAGAATTCTGTAAAAAAATTACCACATGAACCTTTGAACTTGATCGGGCTCGTGAGACCATGTAAAAGGTTCGTACAGGTATTTTCGAACTGTGAACCAATTTAAAATAATTGCCCAGATCAATTCCATCGCCAGAACGGAGATATGTGAGGGCTTCATATGGAGGCGGAGCATAAGATAAGGGAGTATGAAGTAACGAAATTCGAGTAATTTTTGTGGAATCAGATTAACAGCAATCACTGTTATCAGTGTAAATATAAGGCATGGGTGTAGCTTTACATTTGCAGTCACAAACACACCAAATCCAACATAGACCGGAACAAGAAGGTATTTCAAAATAGGACGTGATTCATACAAACGTTTCCACATATAAAAGGTATAGTGTCGATTATCGGCAAGTGTGTAGGGATGTACTACAGTGTTAAAATATACGACAATGAGACCCACAAGAACCCAAAATATGTACGTCTTCCTATTATTATATATGACTTCCAGTGTTTCCTTTGCCCCATAAGTTAGAGCTGGGAAACCAATGGCGATAGAAAACACTGCAAAGTAAAATAACTGCGGAATGTTGATGATGGCCGTATGAGCTTCTTTGTCCCCTAAAACTATTCCTTCATTCACTATAATGAAGGCTACAAACATACCAAACACAATAGCATACATGTATGTTTTGGGAATCGCTTTCTTAATTAAACGAGGCCACAGTGTCTGCAATTCTTTTAGGTTTAACTGGCTGTTAAATTGATAACTATTTTGTTCAGAACTCTCTTTCTTATTTTTATTTTTCTGCGCTTTTTTGGAGGGCTTGCGAGACTTAGTTTCACCTTTGGGTTCCAGTATCTTCAAAAAGAAATCTTCCCCAGTTTCCCACAGGACATTGCAACCGTGCCAGATAAGCCAAACGATATTCGTCTGTCTCATCAATATGGCAAGTATTCCTAAAGAAATAAATCAATAAAAAATAACGATTAGACTTGATTTATTATATTATTAACTATTACAAATTAACAACGGGAAAGAGTTTCACTCAAATTACCTATTAGCGGGGACACAACATGTTTCTTTTGAAGGAAAGTGTAGTGCATCAGCAGAACTGAAAATGTCGATGCTGGGTCCGTGTAATATAAAAATGAGAAGAAAAACATCAATGGTGACAGTCCTAGGGATAATGTTGATAAGATCCTGTTTGCTTCAGACTCGCCCTGATAGTTACACAAACATATATGTACACATAATTTAATTACCTAGTCCAAGGATTAAAAGATTCTGCTGACGTTTATTTACAATTTAATAATTTTAAAAACAGCTATATCTATCATTTACAATGACGTATATTACCTTTAACCGCAAGCAGTTGATTTTGTAGATTAGAATCAAATTTAGCCACGTGAACACCAGGCAAATGAAGCGCAGATTAAATACTGAACAGCCGAAATCATCTCCAAAAACTCTCTGAAGTGGTCCCAAAATTCCGGCCGAAACAAGATAGAGTCCGGGTAGGGTAGTAATTTTCGGATCCCACTGTAAATAACAGTTAAATCTTCCATTAAAGCGCAAAAACTGAAATGTGCAATCTAACAAGCAGCTGTTGACCACTATTTCTATCCAAGTATTCAAAGGAATTAAAATTGCAAAATTGCAACCCTGCAAATGTATTTAATAATTATTAATTATTACCGTTGACCAATTTCCAGCGCAGTAGGCTTGAACTTGAGGGATGTGAAAAACTTCATCCATGTAAGGAATCGTCACGATCTCATTGACATAAAAGTGGAGCCAAGTTGACGAAATTATGACCATCAGCAGTAGCAAATAGAATATCAGGCCACTCATTTTGATAGCAATTTAACAGAACTTACTGCTACACTACACAGACAGATAATGTAATGGGAAGGACACTCACCGAATTTTGTCGAAAAACCAGAACTTTTTTAGAAAAAATATTGTGCAACGTTTCGAGTCGATGCTCTTCTTCAGGCACTAATTTGTAGATAAAAACTTTTCGCTCGAGGCGAGTGACGAAATTGAAGAGAATTTGGTTAAAGTTGAATTGCGGCGGTGAGGGAGGACAGGATTTGATTGGGTTTGAAAAGTGAACGGAAGGAAGTGTTGAGGTCGTTACGTCACGACCTACGTACACTACACAGACAGACAGACAGATCGATGCCGATTTTGCCGATGCTAATCGATAGAAATTTAGCAGGACGTAGGCATCTACTTATAAGGTAGGTTAGGTAGTTGAAGATTCCAGGAATTAGGAATTATAATTAGTCCAGTTTCTGAAAGTAAAAACTGTAAGATGACCCGGGCAGGGTCATATAAAGGACTGGCCTCGGGCAACGGGAACACCGATAGTATTGGTATTTATTTAACGGAGTAATTAATTAAAAATGCCTAAAATAAAATTGTCAATATGCCAAAATGCCCAGACAGAGCACTGAGCACTCGTACAGTGTATTACAGTCATCGGAAAAAATCCCGCACTTTAGCTTCAAAGCCGTGAAGCAAGTAAGCAACGTATAAGTCAGCAGTTCGCTGGTCACGCGATTTAATTTTTACAACCCGGCAATAGCTTTAAATGCAGTTTTTACTTTTACAAATAAAATTCGGAGTGCAGTTCAACGCCAGTGGCGGAAGGCAAATAATTACATAAAAGTATAACCGTTCGATTTAATTATTGCTAATTTAATTGTAATTGTACAATACAATACTTGTATATTGTAGTGACCTATTCCACTGTCAACTGGGACCGCTACTGTTTTCGTCAGATTCTGTCTCTATAATTCCAAATACCGATGCTGTCAACGAAGCAAGTATTCTTAAAAACATTGACATCGTACATGACCAGCCAGTGTTCTACGATGTCAGTTGTTCGATTATTTTCTAGAAACGTGGGCGGATTTGGCAGTCAGCGGATTACCAAGCGACTATTCTTGTCCACAGTGAACAATCAAAATCAGGATTTCATAAATTCACAAGGAAGTACTCGTAGTCAATTTGGCTATAGAACATCAAAAGCCCATTTTAGGTGAATTGGTGAATCTCTTTGTGTCATGTAAATGAAGTTGAATATCGGCTTTTTATGTTTATTCGTTTCAGGAATGGACATAAAAGAGAAGAAGTGGGAGAAAAAACATGTCATAATTTTTGTTTGTCTCGTTTCAGTGGAAGCTCTGGATTTTCAATTGTCACGCCGGGTAAATTATCCGCCCGAAAAACTGTTCCAGATCATATTCAGTCTCCAGAATATTACCGTACTGGACGCATTAGTCCATTAAATTTTTCAGAGCCAGAAATTAAAACTCCAGAGCAAATTGAAAAACTGAGGGATTCGTGTCAGTTGGCAAGAGCAATTCTAACTAAAGCAGTTGGTTATGCTAAGGTGCCATTTCAGATATTTAGTAACAGTTTTTACCTAATTACTTTTTTTTTTATTAGCAAGTATCAAGGAATGTTAAGATAATTATTGATCCGTGTGCTAACATATTATTTTTACATATTAATTTAATACGAGACGTGTGTTTATGTAGCTTTCAATGATTATTTAGGCAGGAATAACAACGGATGAACTTGATTCGTTTTGTCACGACCTCATCATTTCACACGGAGCATATCCGTCTCCTCTCAATTACAAAGGCTTTCCAAAGTCGATTTGTACCAGCGTAAATAATTGTGTAAGCAACATTTCCCTGACTTGCTTTGTACATGCGAGTACCAAATGTTTAAAATAATAATACATGTTTACCCAATTAGTAATTTTAAAGTGAAAAATTGTATCGTTTTATTTTGCAGGCATGTCATGGAATACCAGATGATAGAAAATTGATAGACGGGGATATTGTCAATATTGACGTGACAGTAAGTATAAGTTTAATAATTTTAAGGGTATTCGACCGAAGAACTGAATTTTATTAAAAGAGTTAATCGTTATTCCTGGGGGCATTAATTGATGTTTGTTATAGGTTTATTATAATGGATATCATGGAGACTGTTCTGAAACTGTAATAATCGGAAAAACTGACCCTGGAGGACAAAAATTGGTAGATGTGGCTAGAGACTGTATGAATGAAGGCATTAGCGTATGCGGCCCCAACGTGCCGTTCTATCTCATAGGTAATTTTCAATTTCAAGGCTTCTGTTACTTCTGCATGTCTTGTATTATTCGTCGCCCATTATTACCTATTATTATTAGCCACAACTTGCAAACGAATGATTTATTTTGTTTTTGCATTGGGCTTTCATTACTTTATTTTGAATATTTCGTGATATCATTGCATTTTCAGGTATGGCTATACAAAGTAAAGCTGAGGAGCGTGGTTGTACAGTTGTTCCTGCGTTTGCCGGGCATGGAATTGGCGAGTACTTCCATGGCCCTCCAGATATATACCACTTCGGTTTGTAGTTTTTCCTTTCATACATGCATTATTTCCAATAAAAGTTATATGTAATTTACCTGGCTAGTTTGACGAAATTACCAGGATATGCTCTTAATTAATTTAATAATTTGCCTCGTGTAGATCATGAAGCTCCTGGACTAATGAAACCTGGGATGACGTTCACTGTGGAACCCGTGGTAAGTGAAGGTGGGTCTGAAATACGTATTCTGAATGACGGCTGGACAGCTTTAACGAGAGACGATTCCCGGACGGCTCAGTTTGAACACACAGTTCTAATAACTCCTACCGGGGTTCAAAGACTGACTTAAACCTTATACTTTCTACCCTGCTACTTACTACTGAGTTAAACATCTAATGTCATGTGTGAAATATTCTAGTAAAATGAAAATAAAATAAGAATCATCTTATTTCAACAAATTATATTTGATACCTTACATTGGGTTATGAAGCAACTTAAAGTCGGAGAAATAAATATTTTTGCCCCGAGTCATCATGCGTAGTATATTTCAGCAATAAGTGAGACGACATAGTCTAACCGTTTTGGAGTCCATTATTTAAAACAAGATAAAACTTTTATTGTAATTATACATGATTTATTTACACTATTTACTTTTTTAGCATGTTAACGATCTTCGTCTTTAAGAATAATGAAAAAAAGTAGAAATGATAGTTCTTTACTAACCAAGTGGACACTTTTAGCTACAGTAGTGCCTTCTGTCAGTACATACTTGATACTCTACATGGCTACGCCGTATACAAAATACATCAAAGTCTGGGGAAATTAGTATAATAATTATTAATATTATATAAATATTATCGTAATCATAATGATTGGATTCATGCAAATTACTTACAAAAAATAAATAATATGAAAAAATGTGAGTTCCCATGAATCCAGTTCCTGGATGGTAAGAAAAGCTATAAATAGTTTTTATTAAAACTCGCACTTCTACTTCACAATCAAAATGTCTATCTACGCCGGCGGTTACAACATTTAAAACAAAAATTTTATTATAAAAAGAGAGGGTAAATAAATGTTTCTAGTTAAAACCTTAAATTTTTTACGATTATTTCCCACACAAATAAAATTATCTAAGTATACGGTATTCATAAATAATATATCAACAATGAGTTATTACTCTACATTTACACTACCTCTTCTTACAACTTTATACCTATTAAAAGGTCTATAGGGAGGTTTTTTAAGATCATTATTAGATATTACTTTTGTCAGTGTCGTGTGTACGGTCACACCCATTAACAAGTCTTCGCATCTTGTAATGTGGTCTTCCGACACATACTTTTCTATCCAATTTGCGTGCCATTTCCCAAAGGCCTCGTTCAATCTCGTTGACACTGCTCGATGAGTCTAAAATAATTATAATTTAAATCATTAGGTCATGCTTGTTAAAGAATACAATATTATTGATGCATTCCAAATGTACTATGAAAACTACATTATTCAAAACTGTACTCACACTTTGCGCCGTTTTCAAGGCTCCTTTAAGGTATATAAAATTTTCACTATTGACAACAAAAATCATCTTATAGGAATTTGGATTAAACTGGCACTGAAGATTATCTTGAATAATATAGTCATTAGATATCTTCCCATTCCCATCCCGAGAATTGAGCATAAGGTTTAAATCTATGTCTTCAGGGTCGGGTTTTATTGTAGGTCTAAAAACATTTGAAATCAAAACTTTAGTATAGGCAATGAATTAAAAAAGGTCAAATTACAAACCGAACAAATATAAAACACAGCTTACCCTCCTTCTTTTCTTAACTTAGGGGCAACAGACGGATAATCTTTATTTGCTTCATCCCTATAGTCTAAATCTTTTTCTTTTTTAATTTCATTTATTATTTCTGGTGTAGTTAAATCGTCAGAAGTATCACCATCAATATCCATGGGACCATCAGATGATGACCCTTTCACAGGTAATCTTGGTATGACTATTTCTCCCTGGAACTTCTGTTGTCGTCTCTTTTTCCAATTTCGGATATTTCTAGGTAGGAAAACAAGCCTTCTAGAGAGTTCCCTCTTCAAGTCATCTGCCCCTGACTCTCCCGGTTGAACAAATCTCTCAACGTATGCAGCCCACTTGGCATTTTCATTCGTTGAATTACTTGGGGGAGGCTCACTTTCCAAAAGTTCAAATGTTATTCTGCTCTGCTTCTTGAACTATTAAATAACAAGAGCAATAAATTAACATAAACCCAGTATAATACCACTTTGGCTAAACTGTTACTTAACTGTGTAGAAACACACATAATACACATCTGAATGAATTTACTTACATATACAACTTTAACGCAACCGTCATCTGAGAATGCCTTTTCCGCCTTTTTGAGGTACGCTATCTCTGCAGCCACACGCTGATGCATAGTTCCACATAGGCCGCCGGCACCACCTCGTCGCTGACTTTGAATAAAGAGTTCCAAACACCGCTGGCATGAATCGTCGCTAACTAATGTTTGCAGCTAAAAATTCAAAACAGCGAATTTTATTAACATATATTTTAAAGCTTATAGAACGCATATTCACATGTAGTAATAAACTCGGAAGTTTTTAACTTATAAAGTAATTCGCTGTACCTGTCGAACTGCATTTGCCACCACTTTGTCTAAGGTGTACGCAATGTAGGCATGGATGCCGAACATTTCTCGTAAGGTATCTTCATAATTACTAGCTTCGATGTTTCCATCTAATAAATTCCTAACTAATTCTAAGAAGAAAGGGTAGTAATATTCCACATCCACATCATCTAAAAAATTAAAAAACGTTTTTATCAATACTGATATTTCGAATTATTTATACAACATAAACAGATACTATTTCTTGGAAAATAACCGTTATGCTAGTGTAGGGCAATACCATCTATGTATGTAAGACTTACGCTTGGGTCGAAGCCTTAGAATTGAAGCTGCCGAATTTTTCTCAGTTGGGTCCTTCATTTCCTCCTCTAGCAGCTGCTTTGCTTTCTCCCTCATTTTATTCAATCGTTCGCAAAGAATAAAATGAAGTCTTAGGAAGACGTACCAACAAGTATTTACATACATAATAGTATATGCTTCGTCCTGGGGAAAAATGAATACCATAAATATGGTACAACCAATTCAGCGGATGTTTAAAAAACTTAGTATTAATACACATTAGCGAAACTTACAGCATCTGCAGTGGACAAATGTCCCATTTTTCGTCTGTATCTTTCAACTTCGCTGTCATCATCTTCGAGCTTAATGTCAGCAAAAAAGTCGTCTTTACTTCGGGTGCTGGAATCGCCATGCAAATCTGATCTTGACCTATTACTTTCACTGTTTTGTAACTTTTTATCCCTCTTAGCTATAACTCTTTTGGAATCTTGAGATTCATGTGGCTGTGACGGTACAGTTATCGACTGAGAATTACTCTCTGTACCAGTCCGGTCTGCTTCCGCAGAGTCCTCGGCTTCCTTTTTCGCATTACTTTGAGACCCTTCGGGAGGACTCTTGTTGCTACCATTGCCCTTCTTGGATAAACCATTTTTACGGCTTACATTTCTGATACCATTCTGTACCGGTGTACACGAATCGTTTGGACTTTTTCGTCCGTCAAGTTCATCAGGAGAGTCTGAAATTTACCGTTCAAAATAGGATTACCTTTCCTAAACGCAGAAAAGGAGAGCAGTACTAGGTGCACAATTTGGTCGCTTACTCCATTCTTGTATAATAAACTCAAATTTACTGAAATTAAGCCACTTACAGTCGTCGATTTCATCTTCAGTTATTTCCAGCCGTTTTTGGAAGAAAATATCTGGAATGAACTGCTTAAGCATTTGTTTAATTTTTCGCTTGTCTTCCTTTTGAATTCCGCTTTGACGCCGAACATGATGAATTAGAAGATTATTTGCATCCTCGAGAATAGATATATCTCTATGGGCAAACATTAGTTGAGCCCCAGAGTAACTTGCATCAGGGTCATCCATACCGGACTGCTGCTCCTGTCGCTAAACAATTTTCCAAAATATTTCGGTTATAAAATTGTTTGGAGATTATCAAGTTAAGAACATACGAGTAAATTTCACGCCAGACCCGAAAGCCAATAAAGTTTTAAATTGAGCTTATTGCGGTGCATTATGTTAGGAAATGTATTAAATTATTTTAATGAGCAGTAAAAATAACTTCACAAAATTTCAAAAACCAATTCAAAATTTTGAAAGTATTATCAAAATTAATTACCACAAATGATGTTTTAACCTTAGACATATCGAGTAAAAACAGCATTTTCAAAATTGGTTCCCAACTACCCGAGCTACACTCAAATCCCCGTTACTACCCGAATTCCCATTTACAGTTTTAACCCATTTATTTATTTAAACTGGCAGTTTTTCGCCAAACAAAAACGGTTCAGTATTACCAATCATACGCACTACAACATGCTAGAGTTTCATCCATTTCCATTACCGATCTGTTTTCGCCTCTCTGGTCTCGCGTGAAATAACTCATACATGCTATTGCATCCAGATCAATATGCTAACAACTCATACCTCTTCAAAAACAGTTTCTAGTTCACTGATCAGAGCTTTTGAACGCAATGCCCGGATATCAGTTTGCTTGAATGTAATCCCTTGATGATCTAATGACTTTAGATAAAATCGCTCAATCTGCTCCCTCCATATCTTATTGAAGCCTTTCTGTGCTTCACGCCACTCTTCTTCTTTCGCCTTCAGACGACGAAGCACAAGGGGTACGGCCGTCGCTGGCTGCTTTCTTAATCCATCCATAATTTCTCCTGCTTTGTCTCCATAAAGTCTCCGCACAGCACGCTGATGGATGGTTGGAGATGAACCACCAAGACATTCGTCTAGTTCAAATTCATTGAGTTCCTCTTGTGACATTCTTGACATTTTCTTGGCTACTGATTCCAACACTCGAATTGTCGAAGCATTGGTTTCGATTACAACGTCGAGCTGAAAAAAATTGAATAAATTATGAATGTGTGAACCATAGGTTCAATTACAACAAGTAAAAAAAACCCAGGAAACAGCCATTAAAGTTACTTCAAACTAAATCCTAATCCTACCTCAAAACGCTCATCTTCACAACGATAAATATATTCCTCAAACTGGGTTTTTCTGGATGTTATAAACGTTGAATCTTCTGACCACGTAGGGAAAGAAACCCATACATCGTTGAGAACCTCGTGGCATAATGAAGTGCGCCCACTACATTTAGCTGGAACATGATTTTTGGGTAGAGCACAATAACTTGCTCCAAGCCTCTTACACGTTGAGAAGTCTAAAACAGCACAAAAATTAATTACTCGCAAATGAACTAGCCGGAAATTTAAATTGTGATAATCACGCTCAAACCCTTAGACATTTACCAATTTCCATTGACTGTTCCTCTGAAAGCTTTTCTTGCTTTGCTATAGGAGCTGGGAGAGGTTCATAGACTGTAGGACCATTGTCGTTCAGACCAATGAAGTCCTTAAACCACGCGTACAAATCCGGACTTTTCGAAAGAAACGGGGTAACTAGTTGGAGCAACTCCGACAATGACAATATCTCGTCGTTGTGCAAGCTTAAACACCTGAGAAAATTTTCGTAAATATCTGGAGCCTTTAAGCTTTGTCGGACCTGAAATAAAGCATTAAACAACATTTGTATTTACGACGTCATCGTTGTAACTGTAATTCACTTCTGATCTATCAGGCATAAATTCAGCTTAAACTTCGAACTATAAAACGTACCTTGTCGAAGAATGCAAATTCGTTCAAGCTGCCATACTTCCCTGCTTCGGCAAGGGACACGTCTTTAAAAGAAGACATCCGGAACTTTTTGGTCGCCGTCGTGTTTGGTTGTAAAGTCGGTCTTTTAGTTGCTCCTGATGTAGCCGGCTTAACAGCAACAGGAAATTCGCGTGGAGCCTTCGCAGTCTTCTTGACTGGTTCTAAAGCATTCTTTACGCCCGCCTAGTAACATTTTTTATGAATGAATTAAAACATGAACATGATCCATACGTAATAAAAAATTCCGGTAGAAAAAACAAGACGATAACGGCTGCTGTCATTTTACATAGTGTATAGCAATTTAAAACAGATTATTACACGACTTACGGTACTCTGATGATTTGTTGCATCTGGTAAAAACTGCCCGAATTCTTGGAGAAGATCATCTTGATTTTCAAACAATTTTGAAACTTGTGAATACACTTCATGTTCTGTCAAATGTTTAGAAGTTTGTGGAAGGCCCTCTTTAATATTCCTTTGTTCCTTCTGGTACGTGTGAAGAATTTCAAGGAATTGTTTGTATTTGTCAGGTTGCCCTTGGAAGCGACTCTATAAGGCACAAAATGTAATTTTCAATTACAACTTAGGTACGCTACTTAACTTCTTGCTCCCACCTTGAATTTATGAAATTACAAAGAGTAAACTTTCAAGCAAATAACTAACCTTTATTTTATTCACATAATTGATGGCGTGATTAAATTCCACTGGCTGACTCTGTAAACTTGGAAATGCAGACTGTACAAAAGGAGACGAGAAGGAATGTGTAAATGTTGGAGTAGAACCGGTTTCAAAATTATTTGTTGGTGCTGCTAAAGTTGGCGCGGGAGGTACGGGTGACGTCCGTCCATTGTTAATTGTAGTAGTGCCACTGAAACCATTCAAATCCATCAATTAACACTGTGCAACCCTTACGTTCCCTCCCAAAACACATAACTTAAATGATGAATGATTTACAAACCTGTGGGGGGCTATAGTAACTGCAGAGCGAATTGGGAGCCCGGGCATATTATGCTGTATTATGGACGATGTTGTGGGTCCTCCTTGTTGATGTGCAGGTGAGCCGGGAACAGCATTTGTTTGAACCGTTGTCACAACATAGCCACCTCCTTGGCCAACCATACTTAGTGACACCTACAGAAAACGATTTTGAATTAGTACTTCTTATTTTCAAGCCAACACTACCTGACACTACCACATATATACAGGAAACAGGCTTGTAGCCCCTTTCCACACCGTACCCACCTTCCAAAACCGATAAAATGAAATTAAGAATTTATCCTTACTTCGATTTTGTAGCCTGGCGGAAGAAATGTGTTGAATCCAACAATGAGTTCTGGGTGCCCACGAAACAAATGCGAAACACGAGTGATGACTCCAGGTGTATCAATACTAAAAAGAACAAATAAATGTATCTATAAATACAACTGTCATTTACACTAGTTGTTTCGTTATATAAAGCTTGATGTCAAATGTCAAGTAATTGGAAAAACCCTCGTTAACACTCACCTCTGAGATTTGAACTCTTTCATAATATCCAAAAAGTCGTTGTAAACTTGAGGCTGATTTCCAAACTTATATTTCACTTGATCCAGGTAGTTAAGAGCATCCTCAACCTTAAGTCGTTGCTACAATTTCATTAAAACAAATACTTCGTTATACTACATAATTTTTATGTACCTCAATATATTCAGCATAGGTGCTCTAACTAAAAAATAAGCTCCGGCAAAGGAAGATACCCAAAAAAGGAATATGAAACAATATAAATGTGAAAAGAATAATAAATGCCAAAATTACATTTCGGATGTAAATGAACACCAGTGAAAATAAGTCATGTTCGGTAAATAGTTTTAGTTGTATCCAGTGTTAGAATGTTGCATGCCGCAATATAATTGTATTAATAAAAATGATCCATAATATATCTTGCATGGCTGCTTTCTATAGAATTTCTGCTATAATTAATAGTTCCTGACCATGGAGAACAGAGTACAGAACAGACACTATATCTAATCAATTTATCGCTATTATATCGATATAAAAGAACACCCACAATAATAGGGATTACGAATTCCTGCAGAAGTAAATTGAAGCATAATAGAATTATCGATCTAGTGGACAGTTAAAATGACCCTTACTACTTCATAATGTCATATGTCATATATCATAATACCTGTAAACAATCACTAGGCATTTCCACAGGTATACTAATAGGTACGGTGACGGGTGAGTGAGGGCCACCCATGAAACAAGAAGCTGCCACCGTCAAAGTTGTAAAAACGAGACTGTCTGTCTCATCTCACGTCTTCCGTGAGCAGATAGAACATTTTGACTCGACTTGTTAATCACTAATCCCTACTACTCCTCCGCCGAAAATTCTTTTAAGTTAGCGCCTCTGACTCCCCTAGCGAATAGATCTCGTCCCAAGGAATTGGTTTCAATGATGGGCCAATTGAGCACGCCAAGGCGTACCCTCGCAAGCAACACAGCCTCTGACCCGGCGCAGCGCCGCCCCTTACGCTCTCCAACGTAAAAACGAAATGCTCAGCTCGACTAGTGTACTACTTACCACTGCATGCATGAATAGTTTTGGGTTGCAAAGTAAATACAGAGAATACAGACAGACAGTATATCCACTACCAACACCAACGAACCAAACCAACATCAACAGCTGAGTCGAAGATGCTGCCCAGATGCCGCCTGAACTATAACAATGTAGTTCTCATATCTGATCTCACAGTTTGCATACATATTTATACTCGTAAAAATGTATATCATATGATAACAAACAGGCAACAGGAAAGTATTAAAGGTTGCATATACACACAATTCTACTTCTGCAACTTCTACGCGACGGGAAAGACTAAATAGGGATTTTTGCAAGGTGCACAATCAAATTGATATGACATTCTGCTCGTTCTGTACTCTGCACACCTGGTCTGGGACTTTCGTTTGGCTATCTGCATCTGACTAGTGAGCGAAGGTAGCTCAAGTCCTGTAGTTATGGACCTACCTAATAGTAAGTTAAAACAGACGAGATACTAGAAAGTCAAAAAGGCACCATACACAACTTATGATTAGGCAGTCTTATGATTGTATAGATGTATTTATATGACCTCAAATCAGACTCATGAAAGAGTGCTAAGGCAAAACAGCGGGAGTTTAAGCTCCTCGTCAAAAGTATCTGAATGCAAAACATTTATTTCTATTTACCAAAGCCACGGAAAGGATGATAATATAAAGATCAGAGTGAGAACATGCCATATAGGCTGGACCAAGCTTTAATGAATCGAGGCAAACGCAGACCGTGCATCAATAATTAAATCACCAATAGTTCCACAAATTATACAGTACACCGCGCACCCCTTTCATCTAGTATGGCAATTATTTTTCCGTAACGTTCACTGACTCATGATCATTCATTTATTTCTGTTGATGCGCTTGTCAAAACAACACAAATTCAGGGCATCCATGAAGACAACAAAACATCAACTAGCTGGACCACCAATACCGATTCCTCTAACGCAGGGCATACATTCTAAGTTACGTACGGTAGAATTCCCCCTTAAATAATAAGCTGAGATTATACTACAAAAACAGAGTTCCTGATTTTGATCTCAAAGTAGCCTAAAAAGTATAGTATATCTCAGTACGTACTCCAAAATACTATCACTTATCAGGTCTTCGGATGCCATTTAGAGCAAATAGGTATGCATGGATATATACTTATTAGAAATGAAACGAAGTATTTTTGCCTATGATTGAATTTGTAGTTGCACTATAATATAAATCAGGACGCTTACCTCGGACTGACTGGACCCCTGATGAACGTTGCCATCACTTGCGGGGGCTGCTGTGGCTGGTTCTGTGTTAGTAGTTGTACAAGACATTGAATTCGGTACGTGGACCGATACAGAAACATTTTCGTCTCCACTATCTGGTCCTCCAATTGGAGCTACAAATTACAAACATTAAAAATAATTATTTACATTACTTATTTACCATGCACATTTACCAATAAAACTGCAAATCCGTATAATTACAAAATAATTCACGTATAAGTCTTAAATAAGTTCTATGACAGTAGTACGGCATTTCAACAATAGCAAAATATTATTCTTCACGATGCTTCCCCTAATAGCGATTCTGGCAGTATAAACTTTTATTCTGATACGACTTAATATTAAAAAATGTATAATGCTGTCCAAGCAGTAACTGTAAAATAATAAATTGGTCCCTCACTACGGCCCTCAAGCCCCCAAACCTTCTGAATTTATCTCAAAATATTGCTACGGTTACCACTCAATTCATCCAATTTTTGTTGATAATTTGTAGTAAAAATTTTTTTAAACTACCATTAACTTTTTATGAATTTTTCCAACAAAAAGTTTAAGTTTAATTGAGTGGTAACCATATCATTATTTTGGAATGAGATGAGCTTGTAATCGTTGATCGTGGGATCCAAAGGTAATATTTCAAATTGCATAACCTGAACATTTAAATCAAAGTTCTATAAACAGTATTTACAGTAATATCAATTCACTGAAGCTCTTTAAAAAATAAGACTGTGGTGGTTGGTACTGAAACTAATCAAGCTATTGCATCAACCTATACATGTAATCCCAACAATCCATGAATTAACATAACGGTTAGCAACAATGCAATGCTGAGTGATAGCCTCAACTGTATTCTTTAAGAATGAGTTTCCAGTTTGTCCCTGGCAAATAAAATAAACTAAAATTTAATGCGCAGACATTTTATAAAACGAAATTGATGTAGGTATGTAGGTACATATATTTGATATTTTTATATTGAAAAAAGTTAAAACTCACGTTGTGCTGGATTTGAATTTAAAGATCTGAACGCGACAGTCCCAGAGGGTAAACTTGTCAAAGTTCTTGCTGCTGAAGCCATGCTAATGGGCACTGACCCAGGAGCCAGAGCAATCGCTGAACCGATTCCACCTCCTTGTGAGACTCCCATGGAGACTGTCGTGGACCCGGGCATATTCACAGACACACCACCACTCGGAGCGGAAGTCAAAGGTGTTCCAGAATGAATGTTCATGGGATTTGGACCCGTCAAATTAATGGACACGCTATGGGGTGAATTTTGAATATTTGAAGGTGTAGTGGTAACGGAGCCTTGATGTAAACTCATGGAAGTCACATTAGAGATATTCGCAGGGATACTATGACTTAGTGTACTATTCACTGAAGTGTTCAAATTGGACACAGTATGTATTCCTAACCCCGTTGGGTTCCCATGACCAGATGAAATCATTGTGGCTGGACCTGAGGTCGTCGAAATTTGTTGTTGTGTTAAGGAGGATGATGGGCCACCAATATGATGAGCTGGGGATGCGGAACGTCCTAAAACACTTTGAGGTTCGGATAATGTTATTAAAATAGGTGGATGTGGATTATGTCCTTCAACTGTAGGAGTAGATATTGCGGATAATGTCAGATTTGGACCACTAGAAACTAGATTTTCATTTGTATTCCCATCTTCCATCTTCTTCTCAAATATTTAACTAAAGAAACTTTCAAAATAAAAATAAATAAATAAATAAATAAAAAAAAAACAAGAGATTATTTTGAGCCAGGATTCACGAATTTTACGGAGATACCCACCAGAGAAACCAAAACACTATAATACTCAACTCACACAGTCATTCCTCCAAATCCAAACACGCTACTACTACTGGCACTGGCACTGGGGATCTATTATACAAATCTGTCTGACGTGAGTTTAAAATATGTTCTGGCCAAAGAGACACGGCTACACTACATTTTTACAGTTGCATCTTCCTTCATGCAGTATATGAGATGAGAGATGACTAGACGTACTAAACGGATCTCCTTTCCTTTCCTTTCCCCTCTGCACAGCCACAGAAGATTCGGAAATAAACGCTGCTGCTGCTCTGTGAAAGGCTATTTCCACAGCCGCCCTAAGCCGCCATCTTACGCAACCCGAGCCATACTCCGCAAAGGCCCATCAGCCAACAAGTTTCGCTCGGCCCAAAACAGCACCAGCCAGCCTCTCTGCAAAAGGGAACATCTGAGCGGGTTCAAAGAGGCAGATACGCCCTTTTGCATCCATCCGAAGGTCCTTCACCACTGCACTGCCAACAGTGCACTCTCTCTCATCTCTGCCAGGCCATAGAAAGAATGGGGGGAACTTCATATCACACGGCACTGAGCTTCAGCATTGGACCATTGGATTGGAATTTGGAATTTTTAGAACCATCAACTATTTTGGGGGAAACATCCGCTTTTGCTTTCACTCTCCCCATGCAAAAGCGTCTATCTCACTTTTATCCAACATGGAAACATGACATATAGAATTCCTTTGGATTAATTTACTTCCAATAAAAGCAATTTATATGCTAAAAGCAAACTGATCCATATTCCATATCCATGAACTATTAACTATTACAAACACGATTTACTACAGATCACAGATGACAAGATGAGTAAGTACTATACATCGTTGGATATTACGTATGCATCATTTTGTTTTTAAAGCTCGTGTGGATTATATTGCATCCCTTGCATTTAGCAAAACTCAAAACGGGAATTTGGAGGTGCATCGTTAGGCTTCTGAATGTGCAGTGATGTAATGATTACTGCCCATGTGATTTGGAATTGAAATTTGAACTGGATTAAGTAACTGCTGAATTAAAATAGAATCTGTGCTTCCTTTATAGATCTTAACTTACAGTTTAACATTTTTGTTGTCTGACGGTACTGTAGTGTAGTGAATTAATGGACAGGCAGGACTAATAACCCATGTAAGTATATAGGTATATATCGTCTATTAGAAGTAAAATATGAGGCATTTTGTGAAAGCATCAGAAACACCTCATTTTGACTCTTAGGACTAATACAACAAATAGTAAGTGGAAGTCACTGGAAGTAGCGTAATAGGTGACCAACAATATAAGAAAAAGGATGTACTTAGGTAGTATAAATGAAAGTGTAGGTACTTACGTATGATGTAATAATAATGAGAATATGAGAACAATTAGTGTACTCATGTTGATAGGTGGAATTATAGTTTTAGTAGTTATTTCGTATCGTAAGTCGTAAGGGATCGAAATCAAAATCAGAGGAAATTAAAAAGGGTAAAAGGGGTTTAAATTAGTAAAATATATGTTTTTGTAAAATCCTTTAAAGTTGTTTTTAGCATTTAGTCTTCACTCAGTTCACAAAGTCTGACTAGTGAGTTTCGTTGTTCGTCATTCGTGGTTTAGAAAATTTAGGTTTAGACAGTCGCTCTGTATACGAATACATAGATCCTAATTGGAAGGATATTTTGCTAAAGGTCATTAAAGGGATTACTTATTTTGATAGAACAAAATACATGATTACTAAATTATTGTCACTATCATGCTTCATAATTCCTATCCCAACCTAAAGAAATGACACGCCGTGGAAGTTTACTAAAGCGCCGAAAAATCTGGAAATAACTGACTGTTGATGGAATTTGTTGTTGACAAACAACTGTTTGTCAAAGTCAAATATTGATTCGAGAAAAAATTATGTACACATGTTAGTGTTATACTTACCATTCCGTCGATATTGATATCGACCGCTGGCCACCACCAACTCTGTGCTCCATGTTTAGTTCTTATATTATTGCTGTGGTTACTGATATTGAACTTTTAATTCTTTAAAATTCAGATCCACAGTATTCTGGTATTCTTACGAAGAACGGACAATTAATTATATAATGTTGTATCTGTCCACTGTCTGCCTGCTGTTAGTGTTCCCAGTCAGTGCGTGATGTGATGTGTTGATGATGTGTTTTAAGTTTGAATTTGGTTTTTACTTTTGAGAATATGGACATTTCTCTCTTTCATCCAACAGTTTTATTTTAGTACTATTACAGACAGGCGTTGAGTTCACATTACTAGTTTTGTTAATACTAAACTTCAATATCCGCACACAAAACGAAGTTGGCAGTAAATAAAACACCAAAACATATTAAAAATATTTAGTGGTCTTTCAGTACCTTTAGTATCTCTAATTTTGCACTTGCACTACTAACGTACCAACTGCTGTACTTCGAAAATTATACACGTATAACGCACAATAATTATTCCTCTTCGATTAATAGTTAAATCTGTCTTACTGTCGTATAGGCTGGTATTACACGAAGGCTAGTAAATTCTTTTATATGCACAACACAGCATAATAATAAAACAAACACACATGGCACAATAACAATAGAATGTGACTGCCTTCTCGTACCGTATGACTGGAGCAAGGGGCATGTAAATAGTTAACTTTCTCAGTACAATAATACTTAATGCAAAGGCGTTTGCAATAATAAATTGACAGTTTAACCCTAACCCAGCCGCACTGACTGTTAACTTAATTTTAGTACAAATTAAAAAGCCTCTTTCTAAACGTGTAGATAATTAGTTTTATGTTTTGTTATCAGTATAGCCAAAGCTTTGCAAAATTACACAGAAATGATAACAAACTGTTAAACAAACACCAACTATTTTCTGTTTGATCGGTACAGGGTGAGACTATTACCGCGTATATTTTGTAAAAGTTTGGAGTAATAAATATGTTTTATTTTTTAAACTTTTAAGTTTGTGCTAATAGCCTTTTGACAATCGAAAAGTGTAACAGTACAAGCATGTATGCACATACATAAGCAAGTAATTTAATTTGGAATTTGGAAGCGATTAATAATAATTATTACAAATGACCACACGCCAATACTGCAGCGTCTTAATTACCTTTCCCTTTACAACGGTATAACTAAGGAGCACTATTTTAAGTTGTTCCCTCTCCACTCGCCACAACTTTCCACTTTTAGACGTTACACCTAGAATAACAACATAATATTTTAACTGGTAATTATGTCATATGTTCAAGTTCCTCGTAGATAGGTAATCGTGCTGTTTATATGGCTTGACTACAACGTGAACGCACTTATACACAAGTGTGTACTTAACAAGGAGGATTGAATTGACGAATGTCACACAGTCACACTGCACTGGTGACTGTTATATAGTGAATTTAATTTAGATTTAGACAGCACAAACAAGAGTTTAGAACTTGTATGATTTTTTGCATTTTTCCATGACACTTATGAAATAATTATTAACATGTTTGCAAAAACTAACTCGCATACTCTGACTCACTAGTTCACTTCACTACAGCCAAAAGTAAACTGCAAAAAAGAGTGTAAACATCGCATCTCTCTCTCTGAGCTCCTCATCCTCACGCTCACGAGTCAGTCCCAAATTAAATGTCCCAATCCCAAGAATCCCAACCTACCTGGAGTACCTTTTTCTATACCGTATATGTAACGTAAGGTACTAATAAAATTGTGACTGCAGATTAGTGCAGATGCAGAAGGGAAGATCAACAAATTTGCCGCGAGACTCCTCCTCACTGTAACAACTTGCCTCATCACGTGAAGGATCTCAAAGGAGAAATAGCGCACTCGCACTCACATGTCATCATTGACTTATCTTTAAAATAATAATATAATAGCGATTCGATTCGAGGTACAGATCCAAATCCAATGAAGGAACGAAATCCCTTATCTACCAAAATATTACGTAACGTAACAAATCATGTATCCTTGTTTGCTGTTTATTACTCTTTCTCCTGCATTCACTGCTGAGTTTTAAAGAGCTTAGGTATTTTAGTTTCTGTCACCAGTTTAAAGTTTCCTACCTGCTTGAATTAATAGAGATGAAACTATGAAACTAACTTTCTTTGCCAATTCAATCATAAAATACCTTAGTTCGTCGCTTTTTGGTCTTAGCGGTCGTCATTGCCCTAATCCAATTTAATTGCTTAAAAAACAGAAACAGAATCGGTCGTTGTAACGTTGTAGGTAAAACTAAAGGTAAACCAATACCAAAACCAATTTTGTGCTTTTTAAGAACATTTTGTTCTGCAATAAAGCAGTATAGGGCCTTCCATCACATGTATCATATTTTAAATCATTCATGGCGTTTCATGTTACTCACTAGTTCACTACGATGCGCGATGATGATGCCACATGATACTCATTTTACAATAAAGGGAGGAAATCCTGTAATATTTTTTTATTGAAAATATTTCACTAACTGGCGGCTATTAGAGCCTTTGCTGCGGTATACCTGACTGCAGGGGCTATGACAATTCTGACAGTTCGGATAATAATTATTGACTTAATGACAATTGACGGAAGTTAATGTTCATAATAAATCGTAAACGTACCATATGTGATCATATCCGCCCTCGTTGTGGCCTTTTCACATAAACTTGGTAAGTAAGTACATACATACATTGTGTGTGTCATATTATTATTATTATCAGGTTTATTTATTTGATCCAATTTTTGTTGCACATACATAGATATACCACATTTCTGTTTAATTTATACCCAAAAATAGTGCTTTTTTACATAGTTTTTGATAGATTCTGAAATGTATGTATTAAAGTACAGAGTACAGAGGTACCAAGTACTACTGTGTGGAGACTCGCTTTTGCGATTTGACTCCGAAACTCAATATTATTATTTTAAAAAATAATAATGTAGGTATGTATCATGTATCTACATACTATCGCTATTATTATTGGGCATGCTCGCTTCACTAGTTCCATCGCTTCGAAGAGCAGGCACGTCCGAGTCCGACGATGGCGATCTGGAGCTGGACCCATTACTTTTAGTACTGCTACTACTGCCAGTACCACAGTTAGCGGGATCCTCAGGAACTCTTGTGATCCCTACTTTCCCTACCAGCTCTCCAATCAAATCCGGTTTGACGTCCATGTACGAAACGGTGCTCTTCTCATTCTCACCATGAACTTCTTCGGCGTTGACGTTCATCTTCAACGATTTTTTTTTCACAAACTGTAATTAATCCAAAATAAAAATTAATGTGATATTAAAACAGAAATCAATTACAAAATCCACAGAGCATCAATTCGATTAGGAAATATCCATAAGTTAAATTGTGATGGACACTTGAAAACTCATTTTAAATGTTCTCAATTTCACGTACACCCTAAATCAATGCAAAATCACATGTCAAACCAAAACCAATTAACAACTACCAACAATTTATCATGCCCAAGGTCTCAACGTCTTACTTAGGTAATGTTAATGCGACAAACTAAAAATTCTACTTCATTCGACTCGTCCTCATAATTACAAATAGTATGTAATTATTTCGGACGAGTCTTCATTCGTAGAATTAAAATTGAACTTCAGGTAAGTTCTTTTAATTTTATAATTCTACTTCATTCGACTCGTCCGAAATAATTACATACTATTTGTAATTATTTCGGACGAGTCTTCATTCGTAGAATTAAAATTGAACTTCAGGTAAGTTCTTTTAATTTTATAATTATTCTTTACTATAATAAATTAAAAATAATTTTAAAAAATACTGGAACATCTTACAATCGTTTTCGAAAGTTTAAAATTAATTCTTAAACTTGACTGTTAATTGCTGGTGTACAGAATCACACTGCAGAGAAGGCAGAATTGCTTAGCTCCTTTCCCTTCCCTTCCCTTGTCGATCAGTAACTGACAAGACTGACGGCGACTGTCAACTATGTATGTACATAACTACATAGACTAATCCTAAGACTAGCTGACTAGAATCAGGCTACCTTCAGCGTTTATCAGCTGGACTCAATGCAAAGAGTGGTCGAATGTACATAAATGTTTTCGATGAGAATGAGAAGCTAATCTTAATCACCTCTGCTGGTTTCCATTAAAAATATTTGCATACAGCATTAACAGCAATGGAAAGCTTCAAGCCTTATTATTACATTAGTCGGTCATGAAAATCTAATACTTTTAAAACAGCTGTCCGGTCTCCGTCCGGTGTCCAGTCCGTCCATAGGAATTTAACATTGTAGTGGCAATTTACTGTGGGGGTCGTTCAAAAATGGCCCCGTGTATTTCATTCAATGAGCTTAATGTAATTAATGGTTATAGTACTAACAGATAACCATTTGCGTAATATTAAGAGCATGGCGAGATTGTTGGGAGGCCCCAAAAAGAATAAAAATAAAAGAAAAAAGTAGAAATCAAATGAATTATTGTAAAACATTTTTCTGTTTGCACAACAATAAATAACAAAAACTAAAAACTGAAATGTGATGATCGCACGGGTGGCGTTGGTAACCATGGGGTTTCGTCGATGGAGAATGTATGGTGGATGTCATAGGATTTTATAAACTAACATTGCAGTGTCAGTTTTTACTGTAGATAGTGGGATCGGAATAAAATCAAATAAATTAAATAATATTTTGATGTGATAATCAATATGTTTCTGTTGGTACAAAAATTCGTGATGGTGGGATGGGTGGTGGTAACCATGGTGTTTTCCTTGTTGTGGGAAGTATTTTGTAATAAGGATTTTAAAAAAACACTAATAAAAATACATCATTGGCGGCATTGTAATGAATACGAGCAGTAACCGTCATGTATGTGAACGGTCCCTAAATGTGGTTACTGGCTGTCGTTTTTAACCTGCCACCCGGCGCCCGTATCCGAACGTAATATTTCTAATCTTAATTTTTTTCATTTATTGCTGTGCAAACACAAACATTTTTCATCCGAGTTTATTTTGTTTTCTAATTTATTCCACGCTCACACCCACAGTAAATTGAAAATAATGTTAAACTCCAATGAACGTAAGTAAGTACCTCGGATGGATTGACGGACAGAAAACGACAGCTAATTTAACAGAATTTATAATTAGAATAAAATTGACACTTATAGTATAGATCATACAGGCTTTTCTACTTGGCCGCGTATGAATACTATGCCGAGCCTACTGAAACTGAATCAAATTAAAATTACAACCGGTAACTCAAAAACTCACATTCATCCAACCGAGACTTGTACATTACCATTAATTACACTAATTTGTGTCAACAGTTTTCATTACTCGGGCTCGAAGGTTTCGACGCTGAGTTTTGACTGGCTCGGCAGCGAAGCCACCCTTTTACTAGATTTTACTATAAGTTGTGTTTAATTGACTTTGACTGTTAAATATGTACAATTTAGTTGAATTTAAACTGAACAGTTTGGAATGCAAATTAGACTTAAATTAAGGGTTGGAAGATAAAACTGCATTAGGGTCTGTTAGTAAAAGCTGAAATTCAAGTTAAATACCTTTTTCCAGATTGTCAATTGGCTCTTCGAACGTTCTCTCGAAGCTAGATCTACTACTGCTACTTCCGGCAACGGCAACACTACGACAAGACAGATCTAAAGGTTCAGGTTTCTATAGTTACATAAAAAAACTCAATTAATACCGAATAACACAAACTTTCATCCAGTTGTGCTGTAACCTGATCAACACCACAACATAAAAATCAGTTTTTTTTACAGAAATACATAATAATTAATGTTATTTAAAAAAGTGAAGTAACCTTGCACAGCTTTCGTGTAATATGGTCACTATCACAGTCCTTGGCGTGATAAGTTTTTGTGCATGTATGGCAGTATGCCGACTTTGATATTTTTATGCCTTTGGTCTTGGTGCACAGACCACACCTTTTAGCTGAAGTATCTTCCATTATATTTATTTAACTTTAAAATTAGAGCTAGACCTTACACCTTAACCTTGACGGTTCTGTTTGAACTGAGTGACGAACTTCTTGACCTGCCAATGCCGGCAGCCGTATTACAAATGGGAATAAAGTGGAAGTTGCATTTCAGCAATCATCTTTACTCCGTTTTAAATATTGGATTACTAAAAGTTATGTAAATACAACTACAGTTGGCTGTGCATTCCGTTGTGTAGGTAGCCCAATGGCAATAAGTAGATGCAAATGTTTTCGAATTTGATTGTGATCATCATTTTTATGTAGTTCTAATACAAGGAAATAAGGCAAGGCAATTGGAATAATATGCAGTGTTGATTTTTAGAATGTTTAAAAAAGATTCTTATAGAGTGATGTTATGTCTGTTAATAAAGTTCTTCTTTCTCTCTTGTATGCGGGAACATTTTTTCCTACTTTGCGCTTGTGAAAATATTTTTTCCTCGTCCTATTTTTTTGGGAACATTTTTTCCGGTAACATTTTTGCTGGGAACATTTTCTCCTAGAATCATAAAAACTACCTACTTTTTTTTATAATAAATACTTTATCCGTCATTGTTGGTAAAAATAGTACCATATGTTAATTTTTTGTCGTGTCTACCTATTCATAATTTATGCATTTGCAGCCTGCGATAATTAAAGTTGGATTTGATAATAATTATTGACTTCCAAATTATTAACCGCTTTACCATTTGCCCCAACGTATGAGACAAAAGCAGTTCTTAAATACTTTGTTACGATTTACGTAATGTGACATGGATGATGGAAGAGTGGGTCATTATTCTTTGCGGTAATTCTTTCAGATTTTGCAAAGGCTTGAAGCCAGATCGACTAGACTGAAGAACTTTGCATGAAGGCCTATGAACTGCTACATACAACCAACATACAACATATATTATTATTATTAAGTTTGTGCTCCGTCATCCGTCTACGGTGGTTGTGGTCGTGGACGAGGTAAATATCCACGACAATCCACGTCAAAGAACTGTTTTTAAAGGTCATGGCTATTACATAATCAGCATAGCAAAACAATGTTTCGAGAAGATACCTACTTTGAATCGTCCTTTCAAGTGCCTACTTAAATATTTAACGATTTATAGGATTATGGTAATGACTATTTAGTGATTTATACTTACAGAATGAGGATGAGCATATAGTACTACTACTAGTGACTAGATTGTAGTTTATTTCCAAGGCGTACATCGTAAGAATTATGACTTTTTTCATGGGGTGCTCTTGGTGGAAGAACAAGATGGCGGCGTGGAGGAGGTAAGATTTTAGTATAGATCGAATTCATTCGAGCATTAGTTCATTCTAGTTTACATGCATGAAGTAGGTCATTGTGATGGTGATCATACTGATCATTGTTTAATTATTGGGATTTATTAATGATGTGTTGCTTTATTTATTTCAGATTCGTGTTTCAAGTGCAACAAGAAGGGATTATTTTTCTCGTGAGTGTCCTGAGGTCGGTGAAGGAGGAGGTCGTGGAGGTGGTGGAAGTAAAAGATTCAGAATTAGGCATTATTCAAGCGTCAGTAGGAAAACGTAAGAGTGTGATGTTGTTACTTATAATATTAATGTCTTTTATTTAAGGTGTGTTACAAATGTAACTACATATCGGACATTTTGCTCGTGATTGTACTGAGCCTGGGGATGGCGGCGAAAGGCGTTGACCTCCGGAAGGAGAGGCTCCCGTGGTGGTAGAAGTGGTGGCCGTGGCAGTGGGTCGGGCGACGAAGGCGGCCAAGAAAATGATGGCGAAGCTAAAGCAGAAGGTGAAGAGCCCCCGAAGGAGCGGTATATTCCTGCAGCTCTCCTGGAGGGAAATGAGTTGATGAAGGAAAAAACCGATTTTGTATACTGGCAGCGGGATCAATTTTTTCGAGAATGTAACAACATCTCTCCCGGATCAATTTCGCCGCCTATGACTCCATTCCTGTTCAGGTAATGATTCTGCTGTGCTATTTTTAGGATTGTGTTAATTCTGTTGTTAATTTTAAGTTATTTTATTCCATTTTTTAACGTGTTTAGAGATCTGAAAACTGTGCTACGCCGGTGGCCAACACTTTTAAAGACTTGGGTTTAAGGCCGCTAGTTCTCGAAAATGTTTGAAAAATGGGCTATATAACGCACACCCCAATTCAGAAACACGCTTCTCCTGTTATCGTTAATCAGCAAGATTTAATGGCCTGTGCACAGACTGGATCAGGAAAAACGGTGCGCACTGCATTTTATACATAATATAAATACTACTAATTAATAGTAGGTTCGCGTAGTAGAGAACCTGTACTTCAATATACCTAAGTACATAGGTTGGATTCCTTCTTCAAATAATTAACAGCTTGATGAAAAATTCGGATGAACTCCCGTGCAGCGGGGATTTCCCCATTCGACCATCTGCTTTAGTTTTGACCCCCACGAGAGAATTGGGTTTTCTAATTGACCAGGAGGCTCTTTTATTACTCTAACGGGTCTATTCTTCGGTGTATATACTTATACGGAGGAACCGCAATCTTTCATCAGAAAAGTCAGCTTAGTGTGAGTTGTTTTGTAGTATTACTTTTCAAAGTTTGTACTTTGACAGGACTGTTGGCAAATTCTCCATTTACTTACGGCCAGCATACTTACATTTTTGTTCAAAACATTCAATTAATCGATCGTTATTTTGCTTTCATAGCGTGGATGTCACATACTTGTGGCTACCCCTGGTCGGCTTAAGCAGTTTTTAGAAGAAGACAAGATTAGTCTTGAAGACTTAAAATATTTCGTCCTAGATGAGGCCGATCGAATGCTGGAAATGGGTTTTATGCCTGACGTTAAAACAATTGTTGCGAAGATGCCGACAAAGATTATTTACGCTTTACAGTATTCACACATACACAATGCACTCATACGATATTTTCGTTTTAATATTTAATTTGGTGAATGGCGTAAATTAAGTGAGCTATTATAACTTGGACAGGGTAACCGAGTTGCTGCACTTTTTAGCGCCACGTTTCCTGAAGCTATTCAAGTAGCAGCTGGAGATTTCTTGGGAGATTATGTTTTCATAGTTATCGGAATCGTTGACAATTCTGTTGACGGCCCTATTCAACAACTTGCTAAGAAAGACAAGGATTCAGATAGTCAGTCTGGTAAGACGGCCGTAAGAAATTCCTCTGGAAGCAAAGGAAATAATGCTCGAGGACCGAATAAACTTGAAGGCTATGATCTATGATCTTTCGTCGGATCAGAAGCCGTTATCGAATGCAAGTCGAGGAAGCAAGATAAGTACGGGAAAAAACTAACGTGCTTTAATCGATCACCGTGCAAGTTTGAGATTTTGAAAAGGAAAAAGGGAATTGCATAAATAAATGTGTGTCACACGTCAAGGAGAAAGATAGCGAAGCTGGACAGCCCTCAAGCAAAGACGGGACTGGATGGAGTCCCGAGATTCTGTGAGAAACCTCAGGGAGGCCACTCCAGAGTGGAGTTGCCATTTTGCCATGTCCCAGGTTGGACCTTAAACGAGAAGTTGCGGATCACACGGGGAGATTTGAGGACCTTTGAGTTTTGGCGAAATACTGTTTGCACATCTACTAACTTCTGTAGGTACAGTATTTTTGTATTATAAATCTAAAATACAATTTATTTCCAGGCCAGTTCCAGTTCCAGTAGTTTTAATCTAGCCTTCTAGCCTAAGCATCTTGAAAATGCTCCGGAAAGCCGGAAAGTTGTAACCTTGTCGATATGACTTTTGAATTTAAGGAATTTAAAAAAAACATTTCTGGTGCACTTTGAGCTTACGTTAAATAGTCTCTTGAACACGTCTATAATGTGAGCTAAATATCTCATTTATGAAAAGGGTGAACGCAAATAGTTTTGCCAAGAAACTGTTCACACCTTCACACAATGAATGTGCCCTTTAAACACTAACTACCCACCAGTTGATCTCGCTTAAAATAGGCCCTGATTAAATAAGTAAATAATGACACTTTGCTTACCCATTTGAAATATGGATGCTGTCTAGTGTCTAAATTAAATCATATAAGCTAGGGGGCTTTGTACTGTACATACGTAAGTAGCTTAGTTAGGCGTACAGAAACAGATAAAGTATCTAATTGTCAAATTTTTTCGAATAGCCAGTTGAGGAGGCGTTCCCAAATCTCTTTTGGGCCGCTCCCATTGGTTCGTGCGCCCCATGCTTCGTGCTCCATGGGCCATTTAAAAAGTGGAAAACCCGCTCTGGCTATTCAAAAAAATTTGACAATACTTGTACATCCGTACCGTTGGTAGCCTTTTTAGCGGAGCTTCAATAATTATCTAAAAATATAGTTCCGAAATTAATTCTTGTCAACTGTAAAAATGTCAGTAAGCTCAATGTATTTCAAGAGTGCCATTAAGTTTTATTGCAGGTGCAGGTGCTTATTCCAATTCCGTGAAGGTCCCGTTGTACATGTATGTCCCACACTCCCACACTTGAACCTTTTCTATTCTTGAAGAATACAGAATACAGTAATGCTTTGTTTGCACGAAAGGACCACTTGTGTTTTCCTGAAGGCTTTAAAACTATTTATGTATTGTAAACGGACATATTCTTTAGAACTTTTGTCAATAGTTCTTGTGCAGGTGGCTAGTAGGTGTTTATTTTATTTCAGTGGTAGCCCTACTTTAATGTAAATCAGTCTTACAGTGAGTAATGTTTGAAAAGTTCGACATCTAATCGGACATTTTTGAATTTCATAAAATTGTAAAGTACAGTTAATTATTAATTCCTTTCGTACTTTTTTCAACAATTAAAATTAATAACTAGCAAAATTTTGTTAACGTATACTGAGTCAATCCGGCTATCCTCAGTGGAGAACAGTATCAGGTTTGTGTTTGAATAAAAATTGTTTTTCTCTCTCTTGGTTAAAAGAAAATGAGCTTGCGAGCCTCAAAGATTATAGAGAACTTGGACTGCTCAGTTGCCACAGAACAATTACTTGCAAGCAGAAGTTATAGCGTTTCTCCAGAAGAATTTGCATTTGCCATTGAGGACGTAAGTTTAATAAAGGTTTCATTCAAAAATTGCTAAGTTTGATTAATTAAATTCGCTGTACCGACTATTTATATAGTCACGAAACATTTGATTCGTAAAATAATTCACAAAAATACGCAGTTCCAATAAAAAAAATTTGTTACTCAAGTGTAGGTATAATTTAGTGCAAAAAACTATTTTCTTAATTAATGGACCAATATGATCGTGTTATACATCATTTTAACGGAAATGACGAGATGATTACTGATATGGAGTTATTTTTTGAATTAAGTTTTCGAATTTTGAAATTTTTTGAAAAAAGTTGAAAAAACATGAAAAAACCAACTTTGCATGCACAAATGTTGGACTACAATTCAATATATTTTGATCGCTTTGTATAGTTATGTATTATTCTACATGCAATTGTATTTTAAATGATATATTGCACATCTCATATTGGGGTGAGTTACCGGTTGCAATTTAATTTTGAAATTTTTCGGTTTTTGAAAAATGCAGAAACAAGTGGGGGCAGCCCCACTTGAATTGTATCGTGTAATACACAATTTTAAGGGAAACCAAGATTATATTTAAGATATAAACTTGCTTTTTAAGTACGGTAAACTTAATATGTTTATCGTCCTAGCTAACCAAGTGGGGCTTCGTCCCAAGCTAACAAAGTGGGGCGAGCCCCACTTGGTTAGCTAGGACGATTTAATTATTTTTTAATGAACCAAGTGGGGCTACGCCCCACTTGGTTCATTTAAAAAAATGTTTATTTCATTTTTATTTTTAAATAATAATAGTAATTTTTTTAAAGTCTTGGGAGCTTGCCTTGGCATAATTAGTGACATTATCATTTTTAAGCGTTGATCGTGTAAAATAGTAAAATATCAAACGACTCCACTAGCAAACAGAGGCTGAGGGAAGGACTGGCCAGTCTGGCAATCTGGCGTTGCCAGAGGTCTTATTTTTCCCTTATTGATTGCGTAAATAGATAATGCCCCAGAGGCCTAATAGCTCAATCTTTATTGCCAACGGCATCCAGTCCTCCCCTGCAACACATTAAAACTTAAATAATCAATTGCGAGCACAATTTGTTTGAAAAAAAACTCAAATGCTACTTTTGCATAAAATTGGTTTTGTCAACAGCAAGTGTACTTTTAATATGGATAGCGTTTTAGTGACCCCTTTCTGCAAAAACGAGAAATTGTCGGAAGTTAGTGCTACTGGTTTGCCTATTTTATAGATATCTATTTTTTAAAATTGTGTTCAAAATATTAACGAAGGATATTCATCGTGCACTAATCAATTTTGATAAGAAAGCACACGTTCTTAAATACCTCTAGGTGTTAGTGCGTACCTACGTCAAGAAAGAATGGATGGTGGTGATAGCTGATTTTATAATAAATATAAATGATAATACCGCAAGTTGTGTGGTCATACCTTCCGAATTTACCATATAGCTAGGTACCGGGAGACATCCCCAGGAAAAATTAAAACGTTGACCTCAGCTCGGGTTGGAAGAGCTAGAAACGCCATACGTTGGATCTGCCTCTCCGATTTTGTGGGGTATCCTTTAAAATCAAGCATTTGGTACCGGAACCCCGAGATAAGGTCATTCCGCCCTAATGAAGCTTTTAAATATTTGAGCCAAATATATTTCCGAATTATTTTAATCTTCCCTCCTAGCTTCCATTTGCCTTGAAAATTCGGATTACTTGCCAAACGGTATTTAAACAGCATAGCTTATTGGTACATATTCCAGTTTTTACTTTGAAGCAGCAGGGTGATGGCTTCCGACGGTGGTATACTTCTAACTGTGGTACCTTATAATAAAACACTGATAGAGGAAATATTCACAGACAGCACTATATGTATTTGATAGAGCAAGCTTCAGAGTACCTTGGGTGTGACTTGTTTAAAAAAAGTTTGAAAAACCATAATCTGGGAATATTGAGAACGAAGCGTATGATCAAACTGGAAAACATGTTCGTTTTCTCCAGTTTTCAGGTTGTCAGCCTACCTAAGAAACGACTAAAGGATTTTCTTCCATACGTTGCTCAGTAAAGTTAGTTTGATGGTAGAATAATCAGATTTAGAATTTTAATTTTTGGTTTCAATTTATGTATTATCCTACGAAATATCAAAAAATTGTGAGTGGTCTTCCAAATGTGGTATAGGCTAGTCTTTTAACGGTGGTATACTTAAAATTTGAAAATAATTATGCATTTGAATTGAAATATAAATCCACTCTAGCTTTTTTTACCCCGATTAACTGCAATATGGCGGGATAATCCACACCAGTGTGGCTGAGTGGTGGATGGTTCCACGTCCTCAATGTGGCTACTGTGGGGTACAGCGGTTCAATTCCGTGTGCTGGTAGCCTAAACACACTGGCAGTTGCGGTGGCTGTATCAGTCG